>BQNB010025360.1:0-59730 GCA_026074375.1 Tanacetum coccineum
GGCGGCCCCCTTATAGGGACGGCGGCCCAATTATATATAAGGGGCTGCCGGGACCGCCACCAGCTACTTTTTTGTCCCCTATAAATACTGGCCACCCATTTCAAAATCAAACTTCCTCTTGCCAAAAATTCGATCAGGACTCGTTATCTAGCTTTGTGTCGGAAAAGAAAGTAAGAGACGTGTAAACGGTTTTCTCCGCCTAAAGGGAGCTTGTTGACATAGTGAAATCTCGAGTGGAGTGCTCGGGGAGTGGAGTAGGAACGAAGAGGTGCTTCGTTGCCGAACCACTATAAATCTCGGTGTCTTGGTTTGATCGTTTCTTTCTTTATCTTTTCACTTATTACTTGCATTGTTAGATAGTTTTGTTGTGATTCATATTGTTGGTTGATTGACATACATCTCGAATCAAACTATTTCATAAGCAAACTTTTAAAACGCTAATTAACTGATAAAACTATTCAACCCCCCTTCTAGTTTCTACAATTGGAATTAGGAGCAAGGTCACTCAAGATTTTTAAAATATATTGTATATTAAAGCTTGGATCGATCTATGGATTCCGACAAATATCTAAAGGGCAATCTATGCAAAGACCACCACTTTTTGAAAGCGATAGTTTTATTTATTGGAAAAATAGATTCGAGACATATGTTAAATCAAAAGATCTAGATCTTTGGCATGTTATTACCAATGGTGATTTTCAACCTATTATTCAAAATCCGGAAACCAAACTTGATGAGGTTATCCCTTTTGAAAAACAAATGGATGATCTTAAGAAAAGGCTTGCAAAAAATAATGAAGCCAAAATGGTTATTTACAAAGCTTTGCCAAGAAAAGAATATGAATGAATTTTCATGTGTAATACGGCAAAAGAAATTTGGAAAACCTTGTTAATCACCCATCAAGATAATAGTCAAGTCAAAGATAATAAGATCGACCTTTTGGTCCAACAATATGAACAATTCGTCATTTCCGAAGACGAATCTATAGATAATGCTTTTGCTAGATTTAATACTATTATTATACGTATAACATTCTCTTGATGAAGGTTAATCTAGCAAGAAGTATGTTAGGAAGTTTCTTAGGGCTCTACATCCTAAACGGAGATCAAAAGTCACAGCAATCGAAAAGTCGAAAGACGAGACATCACTATCACTTAATGAACTCATCGGGAACCTTAAAGTTCATGAGTTTATTCATCAAGAAAGATTCCGAAATAGTCAAATCTAAAGGTGAAAGGAAAAATCCCTTGGCTTTATAAGGATAAAAAAGGAATCTAAGTGATGAAGAAAGAAAGTTCGATTTCGGGAAGTGAAAAGGGGAGATTCGCCATGTGCTGTTAGAGACTTCAAGAAGTTCTTCAAGAGAAAAGGTAGGTTCGTAACACAACCACGGAATGACAAAAAGACATTTCAAAGAAGCCAAGACGACAAGAACGAAAAAAGTGATAGGAAGTGATTTAGATGCGGAGACCCGAATCATCTTATAGGAGAATGTCCGAAACCACCGAAAGACAAGAACCAAAGAGCCTTCGTCGGAGGTTCTTGGAGTGATAACTGTCACACCCCGCCAAGGCGAAAACGCGAGGCGTAAACAAGAATGGATATCATCACAACACATGGTGTCTATATAGAGAATACTAAAATGAAAACTAAAGTAAAGCAAAGACACAAAGTGTCATAACAATACCCAAAACCTAATGGTGTCTTTATTAATGAGAAATAGGTCTCGTCAATAAATGACATGCAAAACATAATCCAAACAATTCATGCAAACACATTTATTCAAACAGAAAGAATAAAGAAACTCCAAGCATCCTAAGGTCTCTCTCTAGCCACTTCTCTTAGTCTTAACATCCTCATGATGCTCACCTAAAAATGATGCTTAAAACATCAACACAAATGTTTGGTGTGGAGTATTAGGTTAAAGACCACAACATAACAATCCTTTAAAACCAATTACTGTGATAAATAAAACATAGCATAGCAGGACATTAAACGAACTATCATACAAGCTAACATGCAAACACACCAAACCATATTGAGACGATCACGCTCAACATCACAAACAAGGGAACGGAACGTGTCCCACGATCCACATCAATGAGACGATCACGCTCACTATCAACAATCCACAGCAATGAGACGGTCACGCTCACTACTAACAATCCATCAATGTCTTGAGACGGTCACGCTCAAGCACAACAAACAAGGGAACGGAACGTGTCCCACGATCCATATCACAATAGCAAGTAGCACATAACATACAATAGTCTCATATAGCCCATGCCTCATTTGTAAATACATTTCACGTAACCTAAAAATATTTAATACTCATAGCATCATTTTCATCCCAAGAAAACATAAGAAAAAGGGGCTATGAAACTTACCTGATGCTTTGCAGCTTCCACAAACACTAGCACAAATCTAAACAATCAAAACAAACACGTGTTACATGCTACCAAGCCAATTGCTTATGCCCATGTAACAATAATACGATGGATGTCTAAGGTGTTTAATTACCCTCATGGGTCACCACGACACCATGCCCAACCAAAACCAACATGTTTACACACTTTTCCAAAGTCTTACAATTTAACCCAATTGCAGAATTTTAACATCACTTTTACCATTTCTAAACCATACCTACTGAACTTATAAAATTTTACCAAAAAAATCACTATGTTCAATTCAATGAGTCTTACTAACTCCATGATTTTCCCTAATTTATTTCCTCCCTTAAGTGCCTCAAATAAATCAAATTTTTACTACTCAGTTTTCGGAATCTGATCGCACACCTAAAAGGTTTGGACTTAAAAACCATAATTAGGACTCAATATCAGAAAGCTATCCTTTGGGGGATTTTTAATTGACAATAGAAATAAACTCCTATAGTTTGGGTAATCTAATTAAATTTTTGTGGGGGAGGTTTATACCCCTCGTAATCTGACCTAAATCTGACCCGTATTTACTGCTTTGACAACTTTTCTTGTAACCAACGTTTGAATGACTTCCCGACCTTAAAAACCTTCGAGGCCAGATGTTCTGGAAACTAGACTCTCTGAGCTACGTTATAGACACCGGAAACTTGACAAAATCTATTACCATCATTGAGATAACAGCCGAATCTTCAAGGCCCTTTATTATGCCCTAATCTAAATCAAATTCTAACGCGATTTAAACCCTAACAATTACACCAACTCGCATCTAATTAATTACCAAAAACCCTAATTAGATTATAAACTTTAATTTACAGAATATTATGAAACCCTAGATTCACCATAACTCTTGTTAGATGATTGCATAATTCTAACTAAGTTAAGCATACTTACTATTGTTTCTGATCCATAACCCGATTCTTGATTACTTCTTGATCAAGATTCTTGGTTCCTTGTTCTTAAGGATGGAAGAAGTCGACATAAGGGTTTTAGGGGCTGAATAATTCGTTGGTTTTGCTATATATATACTAAGGAATAACCTATCTAATTAACTAGCATCCTAATCCTACTAAAACTCTTCTAGATAAGGCCCAAAATCTTTTTTTTCCTTATCCCTTTATTTGGCCGATTTTATATATACATACATATATTTATTTTATTTTTTTTATTTTATTAATTATTAATTAACTAATTATCTTCATTACCTTAAGTTTTCATAAAACCTAAGCTAATTTGGGTAAATCTTTTTTACATAAACACAACTTACTAACTTTCTAAAAATAACTTTTCATTTCACCTTTCACTTTCTATTTATGAAACGTTTACTACCAACTTCCATATTTCAACCACATTATTCTTTTCCTATATCACACACTTCCTATAAACTTATATTCCTTAAAACCAAGTATTGACGTAGCAATGCATGCACATGCCTTTCACATCCATTATCACCACACGTGAACGAATGGAATACTTAACACCAAACTTAAACACACTCAAAATGAGATGCCCATACACCTCAAAATGATATCAAGCACATAATTAACTCACTTAGCCCACATAAATTCACATAGCAGAACACTTACACACATAAAAATGAACTCTTAGCCATTTCTAAAGGTTTAAACTAACCTGCTCAAATCACGAGTGTCACAGTATCCCCTCCTTTAGGAAATCTCGTCCCGAGATTAAATTAGTCGATTCATCAGCACGATCAACAAACAACTGAGGGTACTTAGACTTCATAAAATCTTCGCGCTCCCAAGTGAACTCGGGACCACGCTTAGAATTCCAACAAACTTTCACACGATATCTTACTGCTAACAACTTTGCCTGCCCACAAAAGGGTACTCATAGCAGCATAACCGCTCCAAACGAAAAGAAACATCCAACTACCTAAACCTCGCCCGTCATCGAGGAAACTCGTCAAAAATCTTAAGTTGCGTAACAACGTCATTTACAACCCGGTCTCGCAACTCATCAAACAAGAACTGTCTTGAAACCAAGTTATAAGTTGTTACAAAGCCCAACGTTTTGAAGAATCGGCTTGACTTCGAGTTTATTCTTAAAATAACTTTAACCAAACTCACACAAACACATCTAAGGGCGTACTAAGGTCTAAAAGAAACCTTACATATCCAACTTTAACCAAAACTCCCAATGATCCCTTGCTCAACGAACAAGTGTGGATACTCAGTTTACCTGAAGTCCTAAAGACCTCGCTTCGAAGCTCCAAATGAACGTAACTACCACCATTCTGCTACATTTTAACCTCTTAACTTCACGGTCACTATTCTCAATAGGTTCTTTTACAAAACAAAAAGTTTTGTCAACCTTGATCTCATCTAATGGCTCATGAGCTTGCATCCCCAGACCATTGTTCTTTAGGTTTGACACTTGAAAGTTTCATGTACTACCAACTCAATTCTAGGCAATCTCAACCGATAAGCTACAAGACCGACTCTTTCAAGAATCTCAAATGGCCCTACATACCTCGATGCTAACTTACCCTTTTTCCCAAAGCGAATTACACCTTTCCAAGGCGACACTTTTAGCATAACCCGATCTCCTACCTCAAACTCTAACGGTTTGCGCCTATTATCAGCACAGCTCTTTTGACGGTCTCTCGCCGCTTTAAGCTTCTCTTTTATCAACACCACTTTATCAGTCGTATCTTGAACCAACTCAGGTCTAATCAAACTACTTTCCCCAATCTCAGCCCATAAAACAGGCGACGTACACTTCCTTTCATACAATGCTTCAAACGGAGCACACCGAATGCTTAATTGATAACTACCACCAAAATCAATAACACATGCCCTTATTATATCTTCCAAAGTCTGACTCATATGTTCACTTTATCCATCCGCTTGAGGATGTTAAGCAGTACTCAAATCCAACCGCGTCTCAAACACTTTCTGTAACGTCTGCCAAAACTACGAGGTAAATCATCCATCTCAATCTGAGTTGATCATCACCGGAATTCCATTCCTTGCTATTATCTCATCAATATAAATCTTTGCCAACTTCACATCTTGAAATCTTATTGTATAGCTAGAAAATGAGCTAACTTGGTCAGTCTATCGACCATCACCCAAATCACATCGTACTCACTACTTTGACCTTGGAAATTTAGTGATAAAATCCATGATGATTCTATCTCATTTTCACTCAAGTATTTTAGGCTGTTGCAGCAAGCCAAAAGTCTTTGACATTGCAGCCTTCACCTCTTAAACAAGTCCGAAATTTGCTAACATAGATAGCTATAAACTTCCTTATACATGACCACCAATACATGTCTCGTAGGTTATAGTACATCTTATCCACTCCTGGATGTACTAATTACCTTGATACATGAGCCTCATCCATTACTACCGTTCTCATCATTCCTTACTAACAGAACTCATATACGATCCATAAAGTACAACCATCATCTGCTCTCTTTTCCATTTGTTGGTCCAGGTCACGCATTTCTGCTGGCGCGTTCTCTACCTTGGATGTCTCACTTAGGGGTAGCATAATATCTTGTCCATGTACACTTGTCTGGATAGTCATGAACATTGCTCTTACTCGTCTTTTTTCCTCTCCCTTTCTACTCAACGCATCAACCACTACATTCGATTTATCGAAGCGTCACACAAATCATTCTTCAAAGTCTAGAAAGCCTCTTCTCGTTATGCGCCCCACTCATACTTCTGATTCCTCTCAGTTAGGAAAGTAAGGGGTTTAACAATCTTAGAAAATTTTGTGATGAAACGTAGGTAAGTAACCTGCCAATCCTAAGAATAATCATATCTCGGATGGTGTCGTAGGTACTTCCCAATTCTTCACTGCCTCACTCTAGTAACCTTAGCATATAACTTCTCCTTCCTCAGTAATTCCAATTCTAACTTCAAATAAACTCCATTGCTCTCTTCTTAACAAAACAACTGGTGCTCCCCATGGAAAATGACTAGGTCGTATGAAACCTTCGTCTTGTAACTCTTGAAGTTGTTCAGACAATTCTTGCATTTCCGAGGGTGCTAGACGATATGGAGACTTCGCGACTGGTGTCGCTCCAGGAACTAAGTCTACGCGGAACTCAACTTGTCATCGTGGTGGTCATTGACAGGTCTTCTGGAAACACATCAATAAAATCTCGTACGATGGAAATATCACTCAATTTCAGTTCATCTACCTCTGTGTTCATTAAGGTTTTCACGACTCCTTGAGTACGTTCATCATGAACCCGACGTATCTCATCACCTTCTAACAGTATCCTAACCACCTTCTCATGACATACCATCACAAACTTCCTCTTGGACAACCAGTCCATTCCCACAATCGCATCACAGCTTCCATAATTCAACGATATCAACGAACTCTAAGGGTTACAACAATCGAATAGGATAACAAACGAATATCGAGTCAAAGGCTAGAATACATATAGGGGATTCCACATATGCATGTAGACGCGGATCAAATGACATAAGAATCCTTTGAAAGAAAGGATACGTATATGCACCAAGTGAAAACGCAACGAAATAAAACCAACAAGCGTACCACGACACATAATAAAAATCAATACGAAAGACAGAAATTCTTATACCAATTATCGACTTTACTCGAAAGACCAAATTTAAATAATGTGTCGGTTACCCGTAATCACTTCACTTCATTACTAGTTACACGAATTCAAGAAGAAAAGAGAAGGAAATTAGAAGAAGTTTAGAGAGAGAAACAAGAGAGAGAAAATGAAAAAGAATGGTTGAATTAACTTGTAAGAGAATGTTTACAAATGAGACCAACACCCTCTCCATCCTTGGAGAGGGGTATTTATAGTTAAGACTAAAAGGCTTGCATGCCTTTAGTAATTCTACGGGCCAGGCTCGGGTTTACTTGGGCTTTCGCCCGATACTTCGTGCGATTAGATTCACAATAAGAGCCCGTTTACCCGTCTTAGACTATTACAAGTTATATTAATTTAGCTGACCGAGACCTAATATTAATTATGAACGAACTTCCATTGTTTGTACTAAATATTTTGAGGTCTAACAATCTCCCCCGAAGTGAAGTTCATTTGTGAACTCTTCCTTCTAATGAGATCAATGAGATTGCTTTTGTCGTTAAGCTCTTGTGATCTTTGTCTCTGTCTACGTTGTAGGCTTGTTCCTTCATGCTTTGTGATCTTTGATCTTGAGCCTTTGTCATTGTCTTTAGACTTCGTCTTTTCCGTCCGAGATCTTTAAATCTTTATCCTTCCGTCTTGATCGTCTTTGCCACCTTGCGATCTTGTGTCTTGACCAACATGCTCATACTTTGCATCATCTTGAAAGCTTGCTAACAATCTCCCTTGATAGACTTGATATCTTTGAAGGAAGATCTTGTATATCAGAGTTTGTGCGGAAGTCTTTGTCTTTAATTCTTGAGCTTTCATGATTCTTGAATCTTGATGCTTATAGTATGTCTTTGTAGTTTGAGCATGAGCATGTGGTAATGAATCCGACTTCAGCTGGAATGAGGCATCACCATCTCCATCTTTATGTATCCTGAAATAAAACAGTTAGCAATAAAGCGGGTGGACGAATATGGCTTTGTCATTCGTCCGGATTTGGTTAGATTAACCTCCGGTTCCGTAGGACCGTTTTACAGTATAAATACTGTACCTGTGATCAGGTAGATTCAAAGAATCTCCTTGACAGGGTTTCCAGCTCAAAGCGTAGGATCTTCTAACACAGATGTATTAGATTTACCATGCTTGCTTGTTCTCATTACCGGAACGTCTCAAAGCAGACAACACGGTAAGAGTGAATCAGATAGTTACTATCTTTCTGATTATGTCGTCAATTCATTTACTGGACCTTTATCGATATCCAGTTGACACAAGCTTGATTCATATAGAATCTCGCAAGTCACCTACCGCAGTGCTGTTTGATGATGACACTGGAAGGATTTCCATTCGTCATTGTGAATACTAAAGAGTATCACTCTGAATGTTCTGGCAGAATCACAAGGATAATGCGTAGGACTCTTGTTAACAGCTTGTGAACTTAATGATGTTCAACAAGTGTTTGTCATGGAATGTTTCCTAATGAGATTTATTTGATGATCTATTGGCTCTAGACTCGATTACTGCGTTTTGGTTTTTAGTAATCGGAGGCTGGAGCAGACTGCCACCTATTCAATCTTAACTAACTCGGAGTGAGAAAGTCAATAGTAGTCGAGTGTATCTCCGTGACAAATGAGACAAGTTTCTTTTGAGAGAAACTCAAATGGCTGGGGAGGGTTATGCATTGCATCACTGGGTCCATGATGTCGTCTTTAATGTCAGCAATCAACATTGTGATTCTGACAGCATATGTATTGACCTGGTTTCTGCCTAAGTTGTGTGGAGGGCTACTTTCTTTAGACCCTTTATCCATACATTTCTTTTTAATTCTTCAACCCCTTCAATGCTTACTAAGACGTCATTACTAACACCTTGTTGTGATTGTTCCAGTGTTAGCTCAATCTTAGTCGGCATTCTTCCCTTATACACATTCATCTCCAATCATACCTAAGGACTGCTATTTCTAACTATGGAGTGTCCTTGGGTAGATCTCTCCAGTTCTGGTTGGATCATAGGACAAATACCTAACCTTACCACCTTATGACTTCAGAATCGTCGTGAAATAAGATGTTGTAGGGTATAAGATCGTAACCATAAAACCTTTTCCGAAGAGTATCAAGCATTTTGAGTCGATTAGATCACTTATTATTTTCAAGATCACATTTTAATTACATTTCACCCCTTATTTTAAATAATAATTTCCTTAGTTTTTGAAATACTTTGTGATTAAAATTTGTCATGAAAATCCTGTGGGAAAAACTTTTATACTTAGCATGAATTATATGGAACATTAACTTGCCCCCCTTAATTTTACATTTGTTTGACACCAAAAAAATGATACCAAGTTGTAAAATGAATATAAATTGAGGGTTAGCATTGTTGAGCACACAAATTTGAAAGATTATGAATTGTCATTGAAGAATTCTTGAGAAATTGTGCTCAACCACATAATCATATTATAACATACAATCTATTGAGTAGTCATTATTATTACTGAGTTGTTATTAAGAGATTTTTGATAATGTTTTGAATACATAAGAATTGTCGTGTGATGATGTATTCAAAATCATTAAAATTTTGTTTTTCGAAAAACTCCCCCTCAAACATTGACTCATTTTGAAAATGACACCAATTGAAGAAGAATTGTCTTTTAAAACTTTATGAGGGATGAAGTGTCGAACACATAATTTTTAAAGATTATGAATCATCAGTGAGAAATTCTTGAAAAATTGTGTTCAACCTTTTGAAAACATCATGTTAGAAGACTTCTCTCCTAACGCTAAGGATAAGTGCACTGAAACGTACACTCTCATTTTTCGTTTGGGTCCGAGTTGCAATCTGAGAGTAATTACAAGTCATAAAGAAAAATTAGAAATGACATGTTTTGAAAACATTTGAAACTCCTGTTCGAACTTCATTTACACGCCCGTGTCGATGTTAATCAACATTTATGGGTACGTAAATGTTATCGATTCCAAGAGACATGTCGAGAAGATTCTTTTTGTGAAACATTTTTTGAGTTTTTGATTTTGTATTTTCTTTTTTGAAATATTATATTTTTTGTTATTTTCTTTTCAAAAATATGTACATGTTGATGTTTGATGAAATATCAATCAGATTCATTTGTCAGAACCTCCAGTTCTGCTAGAGTCAAGCATCGCATACCAATTCGTCTGACAAGATACCGAAACCTATCTTTGGGTAAGGCTTTAGTAAACATATCTGCTAATTGGTATTCAGTTCTGACAAAGTACAATTCAATTATATCGTTTTCAACATGTTCCTTGATGAAATGATATCGAGTATGGATATGCTTGGTACGGGAGTGCTGCACGGGGTTGCATGAGATTGCTATGGCTGACTGAGAGTCGCAATACAATGGTATTTTGTTGTAGTTGAAGCCATAATCCTTAGTGTGTATCATCCACATTACTTGAGCATTAACTTGCAGATAACGCCGCATACTCAGCTTCTGCTGATGACATTGCAGTTCAGTCCTGCTTCTTTGGCATCCAGCTGACTAACTTATCACCTAGGAATTGTATTCCTCTAGAAGTGCTTTTGCGAGTATCAATGCATGCGGCATGGTAGGCATCTGAAAAAGCTGTTAGTTCAAAGCTAGAATCCTTCGGATACCAGAGTCCCATGTTAATGGTACCCCTCAAGTATCGAAAGTCTTTTAACCTTCTTTGAGGTGTTTTTTTAGTCGGTCTTGCTTGATTTATTGCACAATAACCTAATGCTTGTCACTATGTCTGGTCTATAGTGTCAGTACATGAGTGACCGATTTTACTATGTAGTCAGTTTGGTCTACGAGTTACCACTCCAGTCTACATCTCATTTTAGGTTTCGTTAGACATTGGTGTACCAAATGCTTTGTCCTTTTTCCATACCATGTTTTTTTTAAGTATCTCTAAAGGTACTTGGCTGATTTATAAGATACCGCGTGAGGATTGTGGATCTGAAGTCCTACAAGAATTTTCATTTCCATAAGGACATCTAAATCCTACTGTGCATTAATTTTTTCAAATCGTTTAGGAAATTTTAGGTTTGTGGACCCGAAAATAATGTCATCAACGTAAATTTTCACAAGTAGAATGTCCTCCCCGTATCTTATCGTGAATAGAGTGGGTCAATGGTACCTTTAGTAAAACCTTTGGATATCAGGAAATTTGAGAGTTCATCATACCAGGCTCTCGAAGCTTGTTTTAATCCATATAGAGCTTTCCTTAGTCTGTAAACTTTGTCTGGTTGTGCAACATAAACCTCCTCCTTCAGTAGACCATTAAGAAATGCCGTTTTCACGTCCATCTGATAAATTGGAAAAGACTTGTATGCAGTATATGCGATGAAAATCCGAACAGCTTCCAAGCGAGCAACTAGAGCAAATGATTCTTCCAAATCAATACCCTTTTCCTGAGCATAACCCTTAGCTACAAGTCGTGCCTTATTGTGAATTACAGTTTGGTCTTCATCCTTTTTGTTCTTCCATAACCACTCATCACAAAATTGACCAACCGGGAAGAGATTGTGATTGAGACCTTCGACGTAATAAACCTTGTTGATCGTGATATTTCCCTAAACCAAATCCCCATACCCAAGAATTGGAGCAAATTGATCATTGCCAAAACGAACGGTACTCATATATTTTCAACAAAATTGCACATAAGCGATAGATTGATGTCAGTGCTTTGAGCATCCCGAGTCAACATGAATAGATGAGTGTACAAATTGCAAGAGAATTAGAGGACGATGGAATACATGACAAATTGGATCCTACTGTATTTGCGAGTTTCAAGACATTAGTATAACAACCCATAATTTTCATCTATGTAATTATCCATCTATTAAATTCGATGCAATTTTCATCAATGTAATATCTACTTATTAAATTAAGTACAACCATTTTCACGGGAATATTTTTTACTTTACTTCACCTATTATGCAACGTAACTTGCATAACCTAAGTAAACGAGCTCACGTAACCTACCTATGCCAATTTCACCAACATTTAAAGCAAGTAAACGTTATAATATGTCAAGCAATATGTTTTAATCATCATTTTATCCATACGTTATCTATTTAACATACTTTCCATAACCTTATTACAAAACGGATTTCAAACGTTAACGTTTATATCAACACCCTAATTATATGAAATGTGTACATATAAAGTGAATGTTCAAGCTTACAAGGCATGTGTACAAGTGTACAATGCATAAATTTTGAATATTAATTCCCTCTAAAACCAACATACAACTCCCTAAAGCTCAAAGTACAAGCTAAACATGCATAGAATTCAAACTAGGTCATTTTCCCTCCAAAATCATGTTTATTTCTTACCACCACTTTAACACAAGTTACAACACTTAAAGCACAACTTATAAACCAAGAAACTAAACCTTAAATCATTCTAAAACCCTAATCTTAACCCTAAACCCTAAACAAAACCCTAATTCTAACCTAAACCTAGACGAAAACCATAAACACCTAAACTTGTCTAACCTAAATAATCTAGCACCTCAAGCACTCAAGTAGCTCTATGAATCACCCCTTGCACCCTAGCCTATTACTTGGTCACTACTTACAGCACTTGGCCACACTCCTCTTACTTTGGTCACCACTCCAAGTAACTTGGGCATACTTCTTTCTTTTACACGATTTATACACGCATTACATACATACACTTTCAATTCCCATCAAAAATTCATAATACCTTAAAATTTCATATTTTCTAGCATGCCTTAGACAGAGAAGAAAGAAGGTTTAAGCTAAGTAGAAGCCAAGATTTAAGAAGAAAGAAGTCTTTGATTCATAACTTAAAGTGTTCGACCCATTTCATCAATTTTGACCCATTCAAGCTTTTGTAAGTCTTCACCTTGTTCTATAAACTCTTGTATTGTTTTAGATTATACATCAGCTCCTATACATCCTTATGATCTCATGAAATCAGCCCTTAAACCCTAAAGCTTACTCATTTGGTTTTCCTAAACCAAACGCACTCTAAAAACCCTAAAAAGCTCTTTTCGTGTATCTAACAAGCTATAAGCCATAAGCTGTTATAATAAGCTATTTCAATAAGCTCATTTATCATTTCTATAAGCTTGAAAACTAATCTTAAAGCCTTAAACCCATCGGGTTAATCATTTTAAACCAAACGAACCCATTTTGGATTTTTAAGCTCACAAGCTCTTTTCATAAGCTATAAGCTCATAAAAGTTACTTATTTTAGCTTATAGTAATAAGCTATAACCTGCAAAATTGATTTCTAAATCAAAAATATCAATATTATGGTTTTTGGACTTAATTCGCAAATGTTTTCATGCAAAGGGGTATATATTGTAAATTCTTGAAACATATAACTAGAGGGGCTGAAAATGTAATTATCCTAAAGTTAAACTTCAGGGGTTGTTTTGTCATACTTGAAAGTTAAAGGTTTAATGTTTTAAAAATATAATTAAAGAGTTAATTTTGTAAATATATATATATATCAAAGGTATATATTGTCATTTTTATATTCTCAAGGGTATAAAATGTAATATTTTTATATTAATTATAAAAATATATTTAAATATTATAAGAGTCGATTTTATTAAAACCCGGCACATTTGTCAGTATCATCGTCGATCGAAAACTCTTAAAAATAATTTGTTATATATTTAACATAATTTATCATCCGCTAGCTTTTGAAGAAACTTAAAAAGATAAAACCTTATCATTTAATCTATAACGTATCACGTTACTAGGGAGTTTCATGTGAGGGGTTTCATTTGAGTAGACGTTTTGACGAGTTGCTGGATTTACGATTTAAAGTGTCCTAGCTCCTCAAACGTTTACTACATGACCTCTGGATTATGATAGCCCGAACAGTGATACGATATTTTCACAAGTTATCCAAACCAAAAACCGTTAAACCTTTATGAAATAAAGTTTGTAATATTAACAATCAAACTAAGACTTGACATATTACCAGGTTGTGTGACGAGGCTATTTACTCTCATTTGAATTAAATTTCAAATCAATCAACTACCTTGATAAGGTGAGTTTAATAGGTACCCTCTTTATATGTTCTCTAAAATCCCGTGGGAGATACATGCTATAAACCTGTATATAAGTGTTTTAAATCTGTCTGCTTCCTGATATTTATTGCCTAAGTTTGCCTTCATTGCAATATTTATTAATCATGAACCATTAGTAACTTGCGAATAGTGTACGTGAATATTTGTGGATAGATCTAGTTGGGGGACGACTCCGTTGGTGGTTACCATAATGGGGTAACCAAACGACACTTTATTTCGAGATCAACATGATAACTTTGGTAAGTTACCTTTCCGTAAGGACATTTGTTCCTTTAAGTCGTTAAATTGACTTCGGATGTTAATGTTTGGTTGCATGAGCTTAGGGAAATAATACTGTTTTTCCTGATAATTGTATGTGTTGCAATTATTACTACTTATGATGACTTGTATTTGATTATTACATTTCAATCCTGTGAATTTCACTCAACCGTTGTGTTGACCCTTTTAGCATGTTTATCTCAGGTAATTGAGCAACTATGGCACGGAGTGGCATTGGACTTAAGGACGTCCAAACCTGTTATCATTTAACTTTATGTTTTGAAATGTATTTGGGACCTCTTTTCTAAAAACTCTAATGAATAATGAATGATAACTTATCTTTCAAAAACGTCTCTTTTGAGTCGTTTTCTATTATTGTGACTATGATTCATGAAGTAATACCCCAGATTAGCTTCCGCTGCTATATGTCAAATATGGGGGTGATATGTGAGAAATCACATATCTTTATTATACCAAAAATGGCCTTTAAATGATCAAAATGTGCAAAAATATGCTTGTATTTGTGTATTTTGTTGTTTGTGAATGTGTAGGTACGGGTATTGCAAAAATTACAAGAAAACGGTCAAAATCGGGCAAACACGAACACAAGAATGGAAAGAGTGCACAAGAGCTGGGAGTTTGATAGCAAAAAGATCAAAAGTCAACCCTTGGTCAGCAATGGTCAACTCACAAAAGATAAAAGACAAATCCACCTCAATAATACCCCAAAATACCCTTAGTGTTAATAACTTTCACCAAATTGTCCTTAAACACCCCCCCCCCCCAACCATAACCACCGTTTAGTCTTCTATTATATTGGCAGATCGGTCGTTAACCCTTTATAACAAAACTTAAAAAATCCCTTTAACATCTCGAGACCCAAATAATCACCATGCCCAATCCTTATTATAAAAACCTGGGCCTAGGCAACCCTTCACCCAGGGTTCAAACAATGATATAACAAAAAAAGCATGGGAAAAGCGGTTTTTACTATTCATCATCTCTCTCGTTTTACCCTGCATAAAAAACAAAGGGTAAATCCCAATTGACTACGTGGCTAAAAGATTCAAGTACTAAGCATTGTGTTGGCAGAGCAAAACGTCATCAAATTGCTCGCAGTGGTGAGATATTAACATGGGGAAATGACCGTTGGTTGATAAACTAACACACAAAGAGCAGGATTTTACACTAAATCCTTTGTTAAAGAAGCACACAACTCCTAACTTATAGGATTGCCACGATGGCAATCAGCGTGCTCACACATCAATCCAACGGATGAAAGATAGGATCCAATGATTGGAAACAAATGAAGGGTGAAGATCAAGGATAAAGGAGCGTGTAAAGGGGCCTAGAAGTTTCCTTCTCTGGCTATAAATACGAGACCATCTTCACTCACAAGATATCTAGCTTAATTTAGGAGTAGTGTTTTTATTAGCTTTTAACTTGTAATTTTCTTTCAAGTAATGTTTTAGCTTATTGTAATTTCAATTTCACCTTTGTAATCAACTCTTTTATTAATAAAAGTTAAAGTTTTCTCATTGTATTCTTCGTATTTTAATAAGATCACTTTTTGTCTGATAAGCCTTTAAGGTTTCATAAGCTCTAATACTTTTTCATAAGCTCAAGGCTAATCATAAGCTATTAATTTACTCAACTAAGCTTTCAAAAGCTTAGTTGAGCTTATAGTACTCATAATCCACTCCAAAAATTTACCTCAGCTTTAATGGAAGGGAAGCCAATAAGGGATGGGCTTCCAGGACTCTACCAGCTTATCCTAGGATAAGCTGGAGCTTGTTGATGGCTCATTTGAGCATTTGATTAAGCCTTGTTTAGAGCAAAGGTTATTGTAAGTTCCCTTGTAATTTTTCATAGCTTTATATTACATTCTAGCTTAATCTGCTTATTAATTGCTTATATTTGCTTATTGCTATTTCAATTAGCTTATCTCTGCTTATATTTGTTTGTTTATTGCTTAATGTGTTCATAAACGTTAGCTTAGATCATAGTTAAACTTGTTATGTAATAAAACTATAAAAAAATTCATAAATAGTAGATAGTATCTTAGCGGATATTGTTCTGGCTTTTTTTAGTTTGTTTTTGCTTAATCATGTTCATTAGTGTTGGGTAATAAGCTGTTAGTATCTGGTCATGAAGGTTTGTGCTTTAAATCTCAAAATTATAAGCTAAAAATGGATTTTTGCATTTTAAAGAGGTGTTTGGCATAGCAGTACTAACTGAGAGTTAGTACTGCTAAGAGCCTTTTGCTCTTTTAAATTGATTTAAAACCTTATTTTAAGGCTTATAGTTAGAGGATTTAGGGTAATATTAAGTTTAATCTAGTCTTTATCAAGTTTACTAGTTGTTGATTTGAATAGTTATTAATAATTTTAGTTTAGAATGCATTTTAAGCTTAAATCTGTTCTAAGTGTTTATATTGCTTCATTTGCTCTTAGTTAAGTATACTTTAGGTGTTAGAATAGAAATTAGTAACCCTTATTAATCTTATTTAACATCTGGTCTTTGCAAAACATTGCTTAAATCTTCATAAAACAAGTTTAAAAATGGTTTCTAAAAACTTAAAGGGGTGTTTGGCATAAGCAGTACTAACCCATAGTTAGTACTAACCCATAGTTAGTAATGTTTGTTTCATTTTGACCCATTTGGGAAATTTAATCTTCATTTTTAAAGTCTTTTAACTTGTTTTTGATCATTGTTTAAATTGGAATCTAAAAATCATAGGTTATATAGCTCATTTTATCTGCCTATTTGATTATGCTTTTGAATCTTGTGAAACTTTTGATGTTTATATGTTTGTGCAAGTGTTAAAACAAGTTAGGATCAAAGTCATTAAGCCTGCATTTCTTGTCTTGTGTTTTACCAAAATCTATCAATTTTTAACTAAGTGTTGAAAAAAGAAGAAAATGCTTTTTCATTGGCTTTTTCTGGCTTATTCTTTATTTCAAAATGCTTTTTGAAAGTTGCTATAAGTTCTTTGAGGTCCAATCTTAATCTGTTTGTAGGTTTCATATCCATAAGGATCTGTTTGGTTGCTTATTTTTAAGCTCAAAAGTTTGGTTTTGTAAAGATTGCAAAAGTTTTTCTAAGTGTTATGTCTGTGTGAATTAGCTTTTTCATTAAGCTTTTTAAAGGCTTATGTGTGTTTCAAACTCTTTTTTGATTGTTAATTTAAGTAGCTTTTTGACCAAGCTTTTTAGCGGTATAAGCCACTAAGCCATAAGGATCTGTTTGCTAGCTTATTTTTAAGTTAGAAAAGTCCCCTTAGGCTGTTTGGTTAACAGGATTGGCCAAAAAGCTCATTTGCTTATTTAAGCTTATTTGCTTATTGTTTTTGCTTATTTTTGTTCAAAAATGCTTATTAGGTGTAGTTAAGTATCTGTGTTAGCTTATTTCTCTTTTTGACTAGCTTATTTGTTCTTAAAATGCCAAACGGTTAAGCATTGTTTTCTTTTTCTTCTACTTAGTGTAAAAAGCTTATTCTGTCACCATTTGAGCTTATTTCTGAGCTTATTGTTAAGATTAATTTTTTTTGTCTTTATTAAAGTTGTAGGTTTACAGCTTATTTATAAGCTGTGTAAAAAGTTTTTTAAAAAAAATCAAAAAGGGGAAGGTGGAAGTCCAAGGTGAGCAGGGCTCGAACTCTGCACCTCAACACCCTCAACCCTTATAACACACACACTCTACTGCTGCGCCCTTGGGACTTTTTCGTTATAGTCCCAAGTGGTTGGGTATTTAAGGACGTTTTAGCCCATTAAGCTTATAAACTGTTTTATCTTATTTAACAGCTTATTTAATAAACTGTGTTACCCTGCTTATTTTTTAGGATAAGCTTTGTTCAAGCCACTTTTGCTAATTTTTTTAGAATTTCTATAATTAGTTTAGTATTTTTAATCATTTAATTTCATTAAAATCGTTTTTAATTCATAATAAATTATAAAAAAGTCAAAAAAAATCTAATTCTTTTTTAGAAAATTTTATTTTATCAGATAGAACTTAAGAAAATTAGATTTGCTTTCGTAGGGTTAAGATTGCAAAATTTGATTTTTTAAAGAACGGGATTGAATCCCGTTCACGTTTTTTTGTGTTTTTAAGCTTAAATCACTTTCGTTTTTGGTCTAGTTTTCTTTGTTCTTACTTTTTAGTCACTTAGGACTTATAAAAGTCAAAAAGATCATTTTAGAACTTAATTTTGATAAATTAGGGTTTTTAGGTCACGTTTTAGGATTCCCGCTTGCGATTTTAGTTTAGATTTGTGTTGCCTTCATTGTTTTTGGTGTGTATTGCATTAACTTTCCCGTAGACTTACAAAGCAAATCAAAATCTTTGTTCCATTCAAGCATCAATTATCAAACCGTCTTTCGACTTTCCATTGCATTCCTCGTTGGGGATAACGACCCGGGAATCATACTTTCCGATTTTCTACATTGAGATTTTTTATCGCAAAGTCTTTGACTGAATTAACCTAGAAAAACAAGAAGTATATCTGGGGAGAAAACCAAGAGTCAGCTTTCCAATTGCTAAAACAGAAACTTTGTGAAGCTCTAATCTTAGCATTACCAGAAGGAAACGACGATTTTGTTGTTTACTTTGATGCATCCCATCAAGGCCTGGGAGCAGTGTTAATGCAAAGAGGAAAAAGTTATTGCATATCATCCCTGGCAATCCCACCAAAAGAGTAAAACCCCACAGATCCCAAGCCAACAACCATAAGCCTAATGAAGAAAACTATACCCAACTGCACGACCGCCTCGTAATTAGGAGCAGTTGTGTTCGCTCTTAAAATTTGGAGACATTATCTGTATGGCACAAAGTATACTGTGTTCACTGATTATAAAAGTCTTCAGCATATCCTTGATCAGAAAGAGTTGAACATGAGACAACGTCGTTGGTTAGAATTGCTTGTAGATTACGATTGTGAGATTCGCTACCATCCTAGAAAGACAAATGTTGTAGCAGATGCCTTAAGCCAGAATGAACGAATCAAACCACTTCGAGTTTGAACATTAGTCATGACCCTTCACCCAAAATTACCATCATAAATCCTCGAAGCCCAAACCGAGGCAATCAAAGAAGAGAACATCAAAGCTGAGAACCTACGAGGAATTGACAAAGCATTTGAAGTACGTCCTGATGGAACCCGATGTATCAAGAATCAAAGTTGGTTACCACTCTTTGGTAATTTGAGAGACTTGATCATGCATGAATCTCATAAATCAAAGTTTTCCATTCACCCAGGTTCTGACAAGATGTATCAGGATCTAAAGAAACTCTATTGGTAACCTAATATGAAGGCAATCATCGCTGAGTATGTTGGCAAGTGTTTGAAATGCTCTAGAGTTAAAGCAGAATGTCAGAGGCCATCCGGCTTATACATACAACCAGAGATTCCTACATGGAAATGGGAAAGAATAACGATGGACTTCGTTACAAAACTACCCAAAACATCAAGCGGACATGACACAATTTGGGTCATTGTAGATCGCCTTACAAAATCAGCACATTTCATCCCCACCAGAGCAACAGATAGTATGGAAACCCTTACAAGGTTATATATAAAGGAAATAGTCTCACGACATGGAGTGCCGATATCCATCATATCGGATCGTGACAGTCATTTCACATCCAAATTTTGGCAGTCATTACAGAATGCTTTGGGTACTCAATTAGACATGAGTACGGCATATCATCCTGAAACTGATGGACAAAGTGAAAGAACCATCCAAACACTCGAAGACATGCTTCAAGCCTGTGTTATAGATTTTGGAAAACGTTGGGAAAGACACGTACCTTGGTAGGAATTTCTTACAATAACAGTTACCATGCCAAAAAAAAATATGTTTTTAAAAAAAATTTTTTAAAAAAAAAAGGCAACACCATTTCGAGTACTTTAATGTCAAAAGAGTGCAGAATTACAGTGACTGCTGGGCCGAAGTTGGAGATGTTCAACTCACCGGACTAGAGATAATCCATGAAACTACCGAAAAGATAGTGCAAATTCGACAATGCTTGCAAGCTGCAAGAGATCGGCAAAGGAGTTATGCCAATGTAAGGCGAATGCCTTTGGAATTCCAAGTTGAAGATTGTGTTATGTTAAAAGTATTACCTCAAAAAGGTGTCATTCAATTTGGAAAGCAAGGAAAGCTTAACCCCCGGTACATTAGACCATTTAAGATCCTTAAAAGGGTCGGCCCAGTGGCATATACACTTGAGCTTCCTGAAGAACTCAGTAATGTCCACAGCACTTTTTTCCACGTTTCTAATTTAAAGAAATGCCTATCTGACGAATCCTTTGTCATTCCAATAAAAGAGCTTCGGCTCGATGACACACTCAATTTTGGGGAAGAACTAGTGGAAATTATGGACCGTGAAGTCAAACAACTGAGACAGGGTCGTATTCCTATAGTCAAAGTAAGATGGAACTCTAAAAGAGGACAAAAATTTACGTGGGAACGGGAAGATCAAATTCGTGCCAAGTATCCGCATCTATTCCAAACCCATCACTCCGCATCCAAAATAAATCTTCGAGACTAGATTCTTTATAAGGGAGGAGACAAAACAAACGCCCACAATTTTCATCTATGTAATTATCCATCTATTAAATTAGATGCAATTATCATCAATGTAATATCTACTTATTAAATTAAGTACAACAATTTTCACAGGAATATTTTTACTTTATTCCACCTATTATGCAACGTAACTTGCATAACCTAAGTAAACGAGCTCACACAACCTACCTATGCCAATTTCATCAACGTTTATAGCCAGTAAACATTATAAAATGTCAAGCAATATGTTTTAAACTCTATTTTATCATACGCTATCTATTTAATGTACTTTTAAAAACGTTATTACAAAACAGATTTCAAAAGTTAACGTTTATTCCAAAAACCCTAATTTATTGAAATGTTTACATATAAAATGAATATACAAGCTTTCAAGGCATGTGTACAAGTGTACAATGCATATCATTTGAAATATTAATTCCCTCCTAAAACATGGTACGACTCCTTAAAGCTCAAAGTACAATCCGAAAAAAATTAAATGCTACAATTCAAAATAAGCTCATTTCCCGACCATTTTCATCTAGTTTTTTCGTACAAGCTACATTAGCAGCAAGTTACTGTACCTAAAGCATCAATCTAAACCCTTAACCTAAACTATAATTCATCCTAAAACCCTAAACCTAAACGAAAACCTTAAACCTAAAACTAACCCTAATTCGAAAATTTCTAAAACTAAAACCTAAAAACTAACCTAACTAGCATCTCAAGCACCTCAAGCACCATGACCACACCACCACCTTCACCACCACATCACCAACCAACCACCTTACCACCTCCATCACCACCCTTGCTCACCAAGCAAAACAAACACCCCAACCCACCCTCGGGTCACGCCTTCTGAAACCGAACCCCTCTCCACCTTACCCTTTCAAATCTATAAACTTGTCTTTCCTTTGTCCCTAACAACATCTAACATAGCCATCACTTCATCTAACTTGGCCATCACTTCATCTAAACTTGGTCTCCAAGTTTTTGAACACTATATATACACGCATGCACACACACTTTTAAAACTCACTACAAAAACTTATCACACACCTCTAAATCATGCTCTAACAAAAGTAAGGAAGCCAAAGAAGAAAGGTTAAGCCATTATAAAAGCCAAGGTTAAGAAGAAAAGGATTCTTGATTCATATCTTAAGTTTTTGAGTTGTTTTGCTCATTTCGATCCAATATAAGCTCTAGTAAGTCTTCAATTTATTCTATAAGCTCTTATCACATTTTAAGATCATGTTTAAGCTTTGTTTTAATCATTTGATCAAGCTAAATCATTCGTTTGGTTTTCCTAAACCAAACCGTGCTCTAAATAACCTTTAAAAACCCTAATAAGCTATTCCGTGTACTTAACAAGCTAAAAGTCATAATCTGGTCTTATAAGCTATTTCAATAAGCTCATTTGTCATTTCTATAAGCTTGAAAACTAATCTTAAAACCTTAAACCAATCGGGTTAATCTTTTTAAAAACCAAAATGAAACCCGTTTGAGGAATTTTTTAAGCTCACAAGCCCTTTTCATAAGCTATAACTCATAAAAGTTACTTATTTTAGCTATAGTAATAAGCAATAACCTGCAAAAATTCATTCTAAACAAAAATATCAAGTATTATGGTTTTTGGACTTATCGTAAATGGTTTCATGCAAAGGGGTATCTATGTAAATTCTTGAAACATATAACTAGAGGGGCTGATATATAATTATCCTAAAGTTAAACTTCAAGGATTGTTTTGTCATACTTGAAAGTTAAAGGTTTAATGTTTTAAAAATATAATTAAATGGTTAATTTTGTAAATATATATATCAAGGGTATATATTGTCATTTTCATATTCTTAAAGGTATAAAATGTAATATTTTTATATTAATTATAAAAATATATTTAAATATTATAAAACTCGATTTTATTAAAACCCGACACATTTGTCGTTATCATTCGTCGATCAAAACACTATAAAATAATAATATCTTTTGAAGAAACCTAAAAATAATAAAACTCGATCGAAACACTATCATCCGCTAGCTTTTGAAGAAACCTAAAAATAATAAAATCTTATCATTTAAACTACAACGTATCACGTTACTAGGGAGTTTCATGTGAGGGGATTTTATTTGGGTAGACATTTTGACGAGTTGCTGGATTAACGATTTTAAGTGTCCTAGCTCCTCATATTTTTTACATACGAGACCCCTGATTATGATAGCCCGAACAGTGATAAGATATTTTCACAAGTTATCAAACCAAAAAACGTTAAACTTTATGAAATAAAGTTTGTAATATCAACAATCAAACTAAGTGTAACATCCGGTAATTTTTGAAATTTTAAAATGACTATTTTACCCTTTGAATTTTTTAGTCTGACTTGACCTTTTGACTTTTGTTTTTTTATTGTCACATAAAAACGATTACCGCGTAACCGGTAATGTTTCGAACCATATTTAAATAATAAATCATATTTATTATTACATCTCTCATGTGCAAGTTATTTTTACGACTCGGACTCCTAAGCTGACTTATCAAAAACGACCCACTAAATCAAAATCAACGTTTTCACGACTCGGACTCTAAAGCAATTTGATGTAAAACGACATTCCTGACAACTTTTTAGTTTTGCCCGAGAGTCGGAAACAAGTAGAAAATGACCTAAATACCCTCGCAAGATTTTAGAATCAAGAACAACGCGTACCGACAGGAAATAATTAAATAAATATTTAATTAACACTTTTTATTAAAAAAAATAAAATAAACTACTTATCATTTAATTAGTAACGTTTTGTTAAAGACGCAAATATTCCGAGTAAGAAGATCATTTTACGGACAAAGTATATCAGTAATATACAATAAATAATAAAACGTTTTAAATACATTTTATAAAAAATGTGTTATGAAAATTTTGTCGAGTGAATACTCGTTTTTATGGGAAAAATTATTTGGAACGCAATGGCGCAAGTTTCGTGTTTTGAATCGTCCGTTAAGTAGTTCAAACAAGCCCCGAACCGTTATATCACAAAAGTTACACTTTTGATCACTGTGAAAATATTTACAAAATTAACCCTAAACTATTTGGCACATATCATTTCAATTTATAACTTTATAATATATATATAAAGTTATATAGGGTTTATTTCATTTTATATATATATAGCATACACACATTTCCTCTCTATATGTATATCCGACACCTCCATCTTTTCCGGCGAGTTTTTCGGTCACCGTGCCGCCCGCCACCTGCTGAAAGCCGCCACCAATACAAAACCTTATAAATATGTAGATCCAGCCCATCTACATCATCCCGTCACTCTGCCAACCCCCATTCCCCCCCCGAAAAACACTCATCCATCGAACCACCCACCTCTTCAACCACCACGACCACAACCCGCACGCCACCACCACAACCCACAACTGCCATCCAACATCAATATCATTCCTCCACCACCTGGCTTTGCATAGCATGCCCAAACACCATCATCACCACCCCGCAAACGTAGCAACGCATCACACCACCTCCATGCAGCCACCTCTAAGGCGCGTTGGTTTTGTTTATAAACCGATTAGGGTGCGTTTGGCTGTGTAAATAGCACAAGGTGCGTTTGGTTTTTGTAAGTATAAATTAGGGTGCATTTGGTTTCTCAGCTAGCACCACAAAAGGGTGCGTTTTGGGTTGTTATAGCACAAAAGGGTGGGTTTGGTTATTAGCAGATTCGGGTGTGTTTGGCTCGACACCATATTAGGGTGCGTTTGTTTGTCACCAGATATGGGTGCGTTTGGATCTAGGTTATAGCAGATTAGGGGTGTTTATTTTTGTGGTTTTATACAACTAGGATACGTTTGGTTTAGCCAAAACGCTGCAAGGGAGCGTTTGGCTGGCTGTTTAACAGCTAGGAGCGTGTTTGGGTGAGCCGGAGAAACGTAAGGGTGCTTTTAGGTTGGGAGAAACCCATAAGGGTGCGTTTGGTTGGTTGGGTAATCGCACAAGGGGGTGTTTGGTATAGCAGTTAACACCCAAGGGGTGTGTTTGATTTGGCAGTTAGCACTGAAAGGATGCGTTTGGCTTGACAGAAACACCGAAAGGGTGCGTTTGGTTTAACAGAAACCGCACAAAGGGTGCGCTTGGTTTTTACAAATCGGCTAATAAATATAACATAAAATTTTATAAATATAAAACCGGATTAAATGGTGGTAAGTGGTTAAATAAAGGTGTTATTTATTCAATTTCATTTAGATGTACATATATATATATATATATATATATATATATATATATAAATATATATATATATATATATATATATATATATATATATATATATATATATTGAAATACGCGTGTATTTGCATCATTGATTGATTAAAAAGGGGGAAAACATTGAAATTTATAAATATGGGAAACGTGGTATAAACGAAAAGGCGATGCCGAAATTTCTAAAAATTACTATATTTAATAATTTTCACTATAATTTCTATTATTTTAGAAATCTGATGAAAGAACGATGTTATATAATCATAACTTTTGTAAAAGCTTTAAACACATAGTTACATAATTCGTAACTTAAAAACGTGCGTTTATTATTATGCGAAGACATTTTCATAATTCAATTGGTGATTTCCGAAAACATGTCGAATTATATTGTTACAATTATTTTCTCACATCTTTGGTATAATACTTGCCAAAGTAATAATATAACCTCAATTAATTAATTGAATTGTTTTGCCATAGTTGTATAATTCACGATAAGAAATATCGTACTTGTTTCAATTTTCATATGTAACATTATACGGAGAATAATAACATACTTTTGCGTATACTTTATCGATTTATTATATTAACAACGCACCAAACTATTACAACTTGAAATCTAAATCTTTATCAACGTGTCGCGTTGATGTACTCATCCATCAAAAAACCCAAATACATTATCCTAGGCTAGTGGTCTTAGCCGTTAAGATAAACCGCAACTTTTTAATCGAGCCGTTCCGGTTTTCCGTTTGTGCTGTGCTTAATGTGTGCAGTTCTGCCAATCGTTCTACAACATCAATGTGAGTTTATAGCCCCATGTTTTACTGGGTTTACATATATTTTTGGGGTGAGAACATGCTTGTTTACAAATGCATTTACATGGTTGATTACAAATTGGTTTACATACTTATTTGCATAGCTCGCTATGGGATACATTAATTGAATTCATTTTTGGTCGCGAATACATACTTTACTTTGGAAATGATTACGAATTAGCTTAGGTTGCATGAACTGTAATCACTTGGAGGGTGAGCGCAAATGTTATGAAATAGATCTATTCGGGATTGACAACCCCCGTTCGGGTGATTCTCTATCACTGGGCAAACGAACGTTATAACATGTCGGAGCACGATTGGTTGAGTCTTCAGGTTCAGGGCCAACAATTACATACACTTGATACGTTTAGAAATGCCCGGTGTTCTGGAGGGGAACACCTATTATGGGTCCATATTATTTTCGTAATGCCCGGGTCGTTCTTGGAGAGGAACACCTACAATTGGGTACACGTCTTACTGTCCGATTGAATAAGTGGCATACATACAAGTCTACGTCGCAGTTTTATGAACTTAGAGTAATTGTAATCATTGTTTTATACACACATGAATATTTACTGTGCCTTAAATAGAGTGGCAATACATACTTGAAACATTTCGTGATATTTTCAATTATCATGCATACTTTGAACGATTGCGGTTCAACGTTCATACATATATTTTGTGACAGTTGGGGATTTGAAATGGTCCCAAGCATACTTTACAACTAATTGATTTCTAAAAATCATACATACATTTTGGAAAGACATTTAAGAATTTAAATGGTCATACACACTTTACAGAAGTTTAGATCAACATTTGTGCATACAAAAACCTATGAACCCACCAACTTTAATGTTGACACTTTTAAGCATATTTTTCTCAGGTGAATTAAATGCTTGGCCTACTTGATGTGCACTGGAGTCTAAAATTGACAAGATTTTATTTATGGATTTCTACTTATATTCAGATGATCAAATCTCGTTGGGTTGTTTTCAAGCTTTTCATTGTGATGCAATTATGGGACAAATGTTATATCAATTTCAAGAATCAACGAGAATTAACTTTTTTTAAACGACACATTTAGAGGTCGTTCTCTTGTATCTAGCGCTGTGTATGATGAAGTAACACCCCCGGACACATTTCCGCTGCCACATATATTTTTGGGGTATTACAGAATTGGTCTACAGTAGTAACTGATTATCAGGGAACAGGTTGCAATATTTACCCTCGACTATAACCGTTGTTCACTAGCAATGCATCACAGCAAACATTTTTCAAAATGTATACACACTACTTGCTGACTTGCTTAGGTAACTTGTTACCTTAAGTGCTTACATGACATACTAAATATATAATATAAGCCTGCATTTCCTTTTTGCGTATATCGTACGTTTATTTAAAGTTATTAATAAATACTATAACATTTCTTAGACATTGTGGTGCACAAATGGCTCATTTATACCTCAGACAATGTACAGTTACACAATGGTCCACATTTTATCTTCCTTACTACATTTGTGAGTTCACAATGGTCTCATTTCGTCTCCAGACATTGTAAGTTTAAACATAGGTCTCTAAGAATATATTTTTCTTCATAGCTTTAACCAATCGTATTACACGAAGACCGTCATAATTTTTGTTTACATGGAATTATGGTAGAAACTAAGATTACAAGTCATAGTAATGGGCGGGGACTATGTATATGAGGATTGATATATAATTGCTATGTTAACAAAACCCGTCACATTCTGATTTACAGTGGATTATGTATGAATTCTAAGTATTACAAGTCTGTATGGGCGGGACTGTAAATAGGAGGATTGATATGGATTAATCGCTGTGTTTACAATCGTTCTTTAGAGCCCTTTACCTTTGTTACTCTAACCGAGTACTCTAAGACTATCTTGAACTCTAGGTCGATATTCCTTGGTAGTTTTACTCCCCGCCTTCGAAGACGAGTTTTAAACACTCGCCCCATACTCATTAGAAGCACATGCATCGTCATGTTATCCATCACCTTGAAGGTTATGTGAGTACGCGTATTGCATCAGAAATTATTAAGTAGGATGATTTATAATCTCTTTATTTGAAGTAAATGGGGACGCCTCTTCAGTTAATAAAGAATTGTAATCCCCGAATCATAAGTTTATCATTTCTTATTACATAAATTAGGACGCTCCCTTTTATGTAAGTAATGTAATTATAAATGAGTGGGCTTAATGGTATCCAATATGACACGAGTATGAACTCGAACCCGATAATCACCGGAATCCGTTGAAAAGGTTTAGAAACACAATCGTGTCTTACCACTTAGCAGAACCTTAAGGCCTCGCTTGGAACTACCGGATCTCATTCTTAAGTTATTACTTTTGCCATTACGAAATCCGTCTCGGATCGACGAACTGTCGTAGGAACTAATATGACTTGTTACACACTTTAACTAATGAGTTTAATCATCCCTCGAAACTAACGACTGAGTACCATATTCCGCCGTCTTTCACATAAGCTCCTCTAACGCGAGCTCCTCCATTTGTTAAGGCTATTAAACTGGGAATATTTGTTTCTTGAAATGGTCCTCATCTCCGGCATCCCATCAACCAAGTTGTTTATAGTTTTTATTTGTCGTTATGGTTTGTTGTTGTTGGGTCCTGGAGCGGTCCACTAGTACGAAGACTTAAGTCGCGATACATCTCAGCTTGTACAACTTTATCCAATAGGTAATGCAACCCTCCTTAAACCAAATAAACACCTATCGACAAAAGAGATAGTCGAACTATTCATTTCAGACCAATAGTACACCAATTTAGGTTCATTATACAAATTCCTAGCTACTCTTTCCTAAGTAAGTTGATACTACATCAATAGCTCGTCCGTTATTAATCATCGAAGATTACAAATATAAAAAACGAGACCCCGTCCTTAAACATTTGAAACTTTATACAGACATACTCACGCGGCTACACTTTCTCCTTCGATGCTTTCACTATTAAGGGACTTTCCTTATAACGTGGTTATATCGGTCATAAGATTTGTAATGATATTTTTGAGATACCTATTTTGATGGATTAAATATCCTGGTCAAACCTAGTCAAAATTTTTGGTATATTGAGAATTATCGAAACACCGAATTTTGCTGAATAAAGTTATCAGCGTCTTGTTTAGAACTGGTTCATTAAATCTTAAATCTTTTCTTGGTCACACAATAGGTTAACAAGAAATTAATCTCGGGACGAGATTTCTTTAAAGGGTAGGTACTATAACATCCGGCAAATTTCAAAATTTTAAAATGACTATTTTACCCTTTGACTTTTTTGGGTCTGACTTGACCTTTTGACTTTTGGTCTTTTATTGTCACATAAAAAACGATTACACCCCGCGTACGTATAGTTTCAGAAACCAATTTTTAAATAATAAATCATATTTATTATTACATCTCTCATGTGCAAAGTTATTTTTAACTTATTTGACTTGAAAACGAAAAAGATATATGTTATTCCTAAGCTGACTTATCAAAAACGACCCACTAAATCACGTTTTCACGACCGAACTCTAAAGCAATTTGATGTAAAACGACATTCCGGACAACTTTTTAGTTTTGTGCCCCGAGACCCGGAAACAAGCAGAAAATAGACCTAAATAACCCAGCAAGGATTTAGAATCAAGACAAACGAGTAACCGACAGGAAAATTAATTAAATAATAATTTAATTAACACTTTATTAATAAATAAAAAATATTTAAAAATTAGTTATCGAGTTTAAATTCAGTACGTTTGTTTAAAGACCACATATTCGTTAAAAGATCATTTTACGGACAAAGTTTATCAGTAATATACAAATAAATAATAAACGTTTTTAAATAAATTTTATAAAACGTTTATGAAAATTTGTCGAGTGAATACTCGTTTTTATGGAAAAAATTATTTGGAACGCAATGGCGCAAGTTTCGTGTTTTGAATCGTCTGTTAAGTAGTTCAAACGAGCCCCGAACCGTTATATTACAAAAGTTACACTTTTGATCCCTTTGGAAATATTTACAAAATTAACCCTAAACTATTTGGCACATATCATTTCAATTTATAACTTTATAATATATATATAAAGTTATATAGGGTTTATTTCATTTTATATATATAGCATACACACATTTCCTCTCTATATGTATATCCGGCGCACCCATCTTTTTCAGCGAGTTTTCCTGTCACCGCCGGCCGCCACCACAAAAACTTATAAATATGTAGATCCAGCCCGATCTAGCCCGATCTACATCATCCTGTCACCTCTGCCACCCCATTCGAACACCATCATCGAACCACCACCTCGTCACAACCACGCACCACAGCCCGCACCCACCACTACACCACAACCGCCATCAACATCAATATCATCTCCACCACCATGGCTGTCACGCTGCCAACACCATCATCACCACCCACGCACGCCACGCACCACCACCTTCATGCAGCCACCTCGAAGACGTGTTGGTTTTGTTTATAAACCGATTACGGTGCGTTTGGCTGTGTAAATCGCACAAGGTGCGTTTGGTTTTTGTAAGTATAAATTAGGGTGCGTTTGGTTTCTCAGCTAGCACCACAAAAGGGTGCGTTTTGGGTTGTTATAGCACAAAAGGGTGGGTTTGGTTATTAGCAGATTCGGGTGTGTTTTGTTGATAGAAATAATGCCAAAAAACATTATAAATAATTTTCACATCCTTACATTTTGATAATCACAAAATATAAAAACATTCAATGAAAAATTAAAATATAAACAAGTAATTAGTGGTTAATATTCATTTCAAACTTATATCACTCAAAGGTATGAACAAACAAATGCTTGATGCATTTTATGATCAAAGGAAACTTTTATAAAATGTTGTAAAATTTTATAAACCTCACAAAACATTTTTTACATTTAAAAGAAATGTTTTATTCAAAATAAATATTTTGAATTTTAATTTTTCAGACCTAAAACGGCTAGAAATGGTCTAGTAAACACCTCCCCTGAATAGGACAATAAAGGAGCGTCTGAATAAGGGGCGACCCCCTTAATAACATGGGCGGTCCCCTTAATTTTAAGGGGGCCGGCACCCTATTTAAGGGGGCCGGCCATAGACCCCGCTCCTCCTTTTTTTTATAAATACTGGATTTTTCCCCAATATTTTTCTCACCTTTTGCACTTATTCTTTCTGCTTAAAACAACCCACATATCCTCTCTAAAATCCTTTGATCATTTAATCATGTAGCTTAGTTTACCGAAGTGATACCAAGCTGTAATTCCCAAGTGCAATAGAAGAATACTTCCATTCATCTAGTGAAGAAGTATTACACCCAAAATCCATATTGCAATCTTGTTTTGCATTCAAATCATACCTTGTAAATCTTTTGTAAAACTTTGTAAAGATTGTTAGTTTTTAGGATTTGGTGATTGTGTAAGGAATAGTTGGAACTTGGTGATCATTTTTAGTAGTGTTAGATAGTTTGTTGGATATTAGTAGTGTGGTGAAGAAGTTGTGACGGTGTGGAAGCTTAGTGAAGCTTGAAGAGTAGATGTATTCAGTCGAATCAAGGCTTGAAGATAAGTATGTGTTAGTGAAGTTCGTGAAGTGTGTGTGCAAGATTGTGAAGTCCGTGAACTAGACACGTGAAGTTGTGTTGTGAAAAGATTGGTTCTAGCTAAGATTACGAACTCGACATCAGCTTAGTGTCCCAAAATTGATAATAGGCTACTGTGTGTGTATTTGTATTCTCCGCCAATAAGGGAGCTTGTTGACATAGTGAAGAAAAACTCTCGAGTTAGGTGGCTCGGGAGGTGGAGTAGGCCGAAGAAGAGCTTCGTACCGAACCACTCATAAATCCTTGTTGTGCGGTTTGATCTTTCCAAACTCATATCTTTTAATTTACTTCTACATATATACATTGTTCATATTGTGCAAGTTTTGAATTCACAAAAAGTCGAATCTAAGTTTTTATAAACAAAAATATTAATTTAAAAAGCGGTAAACTATTCAACCTCCCCTTCTAGTTTTCCACAATTAGTATCAGAGCCACGTTAAACAAGATTTTTAAAATAAAATAGTATTTTAAAACTTAATAGATCAATGGAATCGAAAAAATAATAGATGGGAAATACTTATGCAAAGACCACCACTTTTTGAAAGTGATGGATATATTTTATAGGAAAAATACAATTCGAAACTTATGTGAAGTCAAAAAGATCTAGATCATTGGCATGTTATTTACCAGATGGTGATTTTCCTCCTATTCAATTAATCCCGAAACTAAAAAGGATGAAATTGTATCTTTTCATAAACAAGATGATGATCTTAAAAAGAAACTTGCAAAAAATAATTAAGCTAAAATGGTAATTTATAATGCTTTACCACGTAAAGAATACAAATGAATTTTTATGTGTCAACGTTTTTGTCTGTTTTTGGTCATTTAAGCTCGTTTTTAGAGGTAAAAGATATGTGTAATTAAGCACTAGTGTCATAACAATACCCAAAACCTAATGGTGTCTTTATTAATGAGAAAGGAGTCTCGTCAATAAATGACATGCAAAACATAATCCAAACAATTCATGCTAACGCGTTTATTCAAGCAGAAAACATAAATAAACTCCAAGCATCCTACGGTCTCTTCTAGCCACTTCGCTCTAACTTAGCACCATTAAGCTCACCTGAATAAACTTTTCAAAACCAATTTCTGCGATTATCAAAACAATATAGGACACTTATGCTATCATGCTATCCACATACTGGGTAGGAACGTTACCCACGATCCATTTCAACAACTGGGTAGGAATGTTACCCCCGATCCATTACAACAATTGGGTAGGAACGTTACCCCCGATCCATATGTCACTTACGCACCTAAAAGTCTACCAGCTGGAACTTATACTTAGGCCTGGACCACACATCATTGAGTATTATTTCAACCCTTCAGTTGGTTTGAGTTGAGTAGTAAAGACCACTCCCAACCGAACTAATCACAAACTACTCCAATTGATCACTAAGCCATGGAGCATACCACAAAACCCACTCCAATTGATCACTAAGCCATGGAGCATACCACAAAACCCACTCCAATTGATCACTAAGCCATGGAGCGTATCACATCACAAACATGTAGCACATAACATATAATAGCCACATAAAGTCCATGCATCACTTTAAACACATTATCACAGTAATCAAAACATTTCCATACTAGCATCATTTCCATCCCAAGTTTAAAACATTAAAAAAAGGGACTATGAAACTCACCTTTGCTTAGCTCTCAAAAACTTCCAACAAGGCTTCACAAATAACTAGCACAAATCTAAGCAACAAAATACCTCGTGTTACACGCTACTAAGCCGAAAGCTTAATGTACATGTAACATTCATATGATGGATGTCTAAGATGTTTTATTAACCCCATGGGTCACCTTGACACCATACCCAACCTTAACCACTTCATTAACAAGTTTCACTAGTTAATCACAATTCGTACCAAACTGCATAATTTTGACGTGACTTATCGCATTCAAAACCTTGACTTAATGACCTCCATAATTCAAACCAAAAATCACATATGTTCATTAATGAGTATATTAACTACCTTGTTACTCCCAAAAGCCAATTACATACACAAGTACTCCTAAGAAAATCAAACTTCAAAACAGTCCCAATTCGAGTCTGACGTCCAGAATCTGACCTTCTAAAAGTATGACACTAGATGACCCACCTTATACCTCATTAAATGCTTGTAGCAAATATTTATGGTCACACCAATATATTGAACTAACTTCCAACGTGATTTTGAGTCTCCTAACTTGATGTCTAAGTATTTTTAGAAAATCAAAACCAAAACTAAAATTATCACAGTTTTACACACTGATTTTGTAACGACCTTTGACCCACTTCCCGACCATAAAAACTCATGAGACCAACGTTTCTGGAAAGTAGACTCTCTAAAGTTATCCCCAATATGTTGTAAATTGTTTATTTGATCTTTTATGAATGAGTTATGACCTCTACAAGACTGACCAAAATTCTGCAGTGAATTAAAACGACTATATCCAAAGATCAAGCTCTAACCGACTAACCCAATCGTGTAATTAATCAAACGAATGATCAAACATGATCTATACATCATAAACTTTCAGAAACATAAAAACCCTAATTTATAAACCCTAATTTAGATCCCTAATCCATCATGTTTAGATTACTAGAATTTACAAGGAATTGGAAAAATATCTTAGCAAAGAACCCTAACTTTTTTCCTCTTTTTTTTCCTTCTCTGATCGGTCAACTGAAACAAGGGGTGTGGGTTTGGGTTTTATTTTTTGTATTTATAGGCTACATGGGATATTCTAGATACTTCCTAATTAGAATTTGATTCCAAATAAAACTCCCTTTTCTTTTTTTCTTTTTTTTCCCTTTTATTTTCTAAAATTCGGATTTTACTATTCATGCCTAAAAATATATTTTTTTTTCTTTTCTTTCATTAATTAATTAATTATCTTTATACCTTAAGTTTTATAAAAACCTAAGCTAATTTGTTAAATCATTTTGCTTGAAAACTACTTTCTAAAAATAACTTTTCATTTCCAAATTTACTTTCTAAAAATAGAAAGTCTTCCAAAAACTCTCATATTTTAACAAACATCAAACTTTTATCTCGTTTTTTTTCAGAAGCCAAATTTGGAACCACACTGTCTCATTTTTAATCCATCACCTAGAGATTTCACATATTACCAATCCAATTCCTTCTCTCAAAATAGCCCAATCAATTACCATTATCACTATAATGATTAAAATGAAACTTCTCCATCAAATAAACTCATTATCTTAACTTAACTCTAAAACCTAAACTTATCTTAATTACTGTAACGACAAAAATACGTATACGTTAATTACTAGACACAATTAACTTGAAAACCCCGCTTCAATACAACCGAAATAATTTCCCTGTTACCACAACTGAAACGAAATGAACTTCACAAAATTCACATCAATCCAAATCCCAATGAGACGCATCGACGCTCAATTGAATTGATTATCCAATCTCCATAATCCCACACAAACACATTTAAACAGAGTAAAAAACACAAACCATACATTGCAACAATACATATAGTCAACACTTCAAATTCTAACGGTTTGACCAACCTGCTCAAGTCATGGTTGTCACAACAACTAAGATCGGAGCTTCGGTAAGCTTCTTTTTAAGAGTCTGAAAAGCATCAATACAATCCTTAGAAAACACAAACAGTGTTTCCTTCTCAAGAAGGTGAGTCATCGGTCTAGCTATTTTGGAAAAATCTTGGATAAAACGTCGGTAAAAACCCGCATGACCTAGGAAACTCCTAACACCTTTTACGGTAGCTGGGTGAGGTAGCTTAGCGATAACATTGACTTTAGCACGACCGACCTCAATTCCCGACTTTGAAATTTTATGTCCTAACACAATTCCTTCTCTACACATAAAGTGGCACTTCTCCCAATTAAGAACTAAATTCGTGTCTTCACACCGTTTTAGCATCTTTTCTAAATTGGAGAGGCACGAATCAAAACTATCCCCAAAAACTGAGAAATCATCCATAAACACTTCCACAGTCTTTTCGATCATATCATGGAATATGGCCATCATACACCGTTGGAAAGTACCAGGAGCATTACACAGCCAATGGCAATGCGACGGTACAGCGAAAGTACCCATACGTGCATGTGAAAGTAGTTTCTTACCTGGTCTTGAGGATCTATTGGTATTTGTAAATACCCTGAAAATCCGTCTAGAAAACAATAAAACTCATTTCCGGATAATCTCTCTAACATTTGATCCATAAATGGCAATGGAAAATGATCTTTTCAATTCGCTTCATTTAACTTCCTATAGTCGATACAAACTCTCCACCCGATAACTAAAACAGTGTCGTAATTAATTCATTTCTTCTTTAGCAACGAACGGTTATCTACCTTTCTTGGGAACACAATGCACTGGACTAACCCATGGGCTCTCAGAGATCGGGTAAATCATATCGGCATCAAGAAGTTTTAAGACCTCCTTTTTGAATACCTCATGAATTTTTAGGTTAACCTATCTTTGACTTTGAACTATGGATTTATAATCATCCTCCATCAAGATTTTGTGTGTACAAAATAAGGGTCGATACCCTTGATGTCGATATTTTCCAATCAATGGCCCGTTTATAAGATTTAAGCACCTTTAAGAGAGCTTATTTTTCATCATCTTAAACTTATTGCAATAATTCACTGTAAGCTTGTTGTTGTTTTTTTCCAAGTAAGCATATTCCAAATGAGATGGTAAGTCTTTTAACTCTAATTCCGGAGGCTCTTCAATTGAAGATTTTTCCTTGGTAACTTCACTTTGTTTAAGGTCCATCGGAGGAAGTTGAAACGGGTCATTATTTAAAAAAAAATCGATCAAACAAATATCTTCCTCCGGATCGCAATCGGCGTAATCAATTTCTGGTGAAATCGAATCATCCTTGAGATAAGCTTTGATTTCTTCCAAAATGAATTCGGAAGTAAACGGCTCAGACGTCGGGGTAGGATTGCCACCCGAAGAATCATTATTAGAAAATCCTAGTAATTTCGGAGCATACTCCTCACAAACTGCATCAATGATGTCAATTCGGTTTACCGATTTATCATTTGTAGAGGAGTATCTCGTGGTTTGATCTAGATTAAAAGTGACGGCTTCGTTATCAACTCGAAGGGTTATTTCTTCTCCATAAACATCAATAAAGCCACGACTGGTCCCTCAAAAAATGATCTCCCCTCCCAAGTAGGAAGGTACTTCGAGATCCGGCTTTCAAAATCGACAACAACAAAGTCGGTAGGAAAATGGAACTTTCCCACTTTAACGTAAACGTCTTCAGCGAGTCCTTAAGCATGGGTTATGGATCGATCCGCTAACTCTAAACTCATCCGAGTTGTGAAGTTCGGGGGTAGGGAAAGCGGTTTTTCAAAAGAAAGAGTTATAAGATTTTATGCTAGGTCGCCAAGATCGGCCAAGGCGTGACATACATCCATTCCCAGAAAATTGCATGGAATAAGAAACTTGCCGGGATCTTTAAGCTTTTCTGGAAGCTTTTGAGAGCATCGCCGAGCAATTCTTGTTCAACGGTATCTTAGCTAATTCAAGTACCTTTTTCTATTCATGCACAAATTCCTAAGCGAAAGGAGCAAATCTGGCCAAAAAAAACAAAGAATGCCCATCCGCGAAACTTATGTCAAAACGTAAATCTTGAAACATTTGAAAAATCTTCTCTTTTTGATACGAAGCTTTTTTCACGAAATTTTTCTTGGTCAAGTCGAGAAGGATATGGAATATTTGGCTAGGTAAACACTCGGAACATCGGTTTCCGAATGGGAGTGGTTTTAGCAAAGTCCTTTGGGAACATCCGGGGTTCCGGAATAGGAGTGGGGGTAACTGGAGTAGGATTTAAGCGGTACTATCCTTGTAAATTAGATTGCTCCCTTATCTGTTTGTCTCCCTCGGTTTCTCTCGTTCCACTAACGTTTTAGGATAAGGTTTATAGGAAACGAGGGCCCTCGTAAGCAACAACCACGTCGAGTAATGATCGCTTTCATTCACCCGTCGGGTTTGGAATGTATTCCTCGGACGAAGTAACCCTAAAGTTGAGGCTTGGTTCTTAAACAATCCACATATCAAGTTTTTGCAATTATTTTGAAAGTAGATTGTTGATTCTCATGACGGCTTGTTGAGAATTTTAATCGTGATTTGAATAGTATTCTTTAATGGTCTCCTTTCAACGAGTTGAGTTTGATTTTGCCATGTTTCCATCATTTGGTCCGATATTTCTTTTGTAACTCCGATAAATCATTTGAAAACCTGTTGGAACTGATTTATAGGTACACTTGAAAAGGTTGGTTTTAAAATCCTTGGTTTTGAAAATTCGAAGCATGATATTTTTGAGCATGAAAACCTGATTACCCATGAAAAATTATTCTCCGATTAAAATTATTCCCTTGAACTGATTTTTGATTAAACCTATTTTGCCATTGTTTTACACCGGAGCAAAAACCGGTGGTGCCATTTTTTTATTACACCTCGGTTTCGGAGGAGCAACTTGATTGTAAGTACGCCGTAAGTTAGCAACAAACACCTACTTGATTGTTAACGGAGTAACGAAAATTATACCAAGAAGGTCACCTACCACAAGTAACCAATTTCCTCAACCGCTTTAACCGGAGCGGGAGTGACAACTTTCGTAGAAACAATCTCGACTAAGGTCGAAAGTTGATCCGCAAGCTTATCAATTCTCTCATCCGTCTTACTAACACTTTCCCTAGAAGTCGTATTCATCCTAGAAGCATTTGGTTTGTTTCGTGAATAACGCACTTTTGATTTATTCTCAATTATATTCAAAGCTTCTCTAGTCGTCTTACTCAAAAGATTTCCACCCGCCGCGGCATTTAAGGAGTCTTGATCGTTGTCGTTTAAACCGTTATAAAAGGTATCAACTTGGGTTAACTCCGTAAATCCGTGGTGAGGACAAAGCTCTAAGCTTTCCTTAAATCGTTCCCAATCTTCACTAAAAGACTCATCGAATTTTTGGGTAAATCGAGAGATTTTATTCTTTAAGTGAGTCGTTTTCGAAGGAGGGAAAAATTGATTCACGAATTTGGTAACGAGATCCTCCCAAGTCAAGATTGAATTAGGAGGTTCTTTCTCGTACCAAGTTTTAGCAGCCCCCTCGAGTGAATATGGAAACATCATTAGCTTAATCACATCGTTTGGCACATTCCTAAATCGTAGAGTCGAGGTAATCCTTTTGAAACTATTGATATGAGCATGAGGGATTTTCTTTCTCTAAAACCGGAATATGGGTCTCGCATTAAACCAATGAAGCAAATTTGTCCTTAATCTCAAAATGATGTCCCCTTAATATCGCGTAGGGACATTAGTAGCTTGCGGTTCCGAACCCTTCCTTAGTTGGTAGGAGTATTGCGGTAGGTGTTCATATGTGCACGCAGCAGAGAGGCTCAGATCGTATACTCTGTTTTGGGATTGGGGATGGTGGTGCGCTCATACCATCAATGCAGCAGACTAACGTACCGAGAGTACCGCGACGATAATACAATGCGGGATTCTACGTCGACTATGTTTGGAGCACGTCCTTTATTTCGACGTCTCGGAATGGTTACTTTGAATTATTTGGAAAATTAGAATTTTCTATGCGCATGTACAAAATCGACAATAAATGAAAAAAGAAATAGAAATGGAAATATTTTTGTTTACCAAATAATCAACAAACTTAGGGTAACTCTCTTAAGTAAAATAAATTTTAAAAAAGAGGTGCGCCTTTTTCGTAAGTGACACAAAACGATATTTTTTTTATTAATCTTAGGTTCGGCAACTTATTGATGGATAATACCTCAGTTGAAGGTATTACTTGTTGGTGTTCTTTTACCAACTTGGTTAAAATTTTTATTTCTTATATTAATGAATTCACAAGAAAATTTGAAAAATCCGGAAGAGCAAATATTTTTGTATTTTTCTTATTTATTAATCTTCTACTTATACTAAAAAGAAAAGAAAATTATTTTTAACTTTTTGTATTTTATTTTATTTTTGTTTTTTTTATTTTCTCAAAAGCGTAACTTTCGAAGACGAAAGGTTCTCCAAATCACGATCAACAAACTGCAAACGAAGGAATCTTAATCACAAATCCCGGCAGCGGCGCCAAAAACTTAATGTATATAAAGTTATGTACGTATAATAATATAACGATAATGAAATTCCTAAACTACCCTTGAGGACAAAGGTAGTAAGAAAAATCACACGAAAATATTCTACGTAAGAAAAATCGGTAAAGTGATATACCGGTCATTCCCAAAGACTATATGAGAATTGAGACCTCGTTTGTTATTTGGACAATGACTTGAATTGGTTCGAAGAAGATTTGTTTTCTAAAATCCTAATAGTGAACAAATAAAGGGACAATTAAACCTAACTACGAGAAAACAATACGGGAAATTAGATTTTAACTAAAAACGCAAATCGGGAATCCTAAACGGGACCTAAAAACCCTAAATTATCAAAATTAAGTCCTAAAATGATCTTTTTAGTTTATAAGTTTAATTGACTAAAAGCTAGAACAAGGAAAACTAGACTAAAAACGAGAGAGTTTTAAGCTCAAAAACACTAAAAATATGAATGGGATTCAATCTCGTTCTTTAAAAAATCAAATTTTGCAATTTAAACCCTACGAATGCAAATCTAATTTTCCTAGGTTTACTAAATGTAAAATAAAATTTCTTAAAAATTATATTTTATTGACTTTTTATAATTTTTTTATGATTAAAAACGAATATCAATGAAATTAAATGTTTAAAAATACTAAACTATTTATAAAAATTCTGAAAAAATCATGAAAAGTAGCTTGAATAGTAAGGAATCTAGGAAAAATAAGCTTGTGAAAACAGCTTATCGAATAAGCAGAGAAATAAGCCAAAACAGCTTATTATACTAAAAAGCCTAAAATGAGTATAAAAGATAGATTTTGCAATTATGAAACGAAAAAGACCCCAGGGCACGTTGGTTGAGTGTGTGTTGTGTGTTGTGTTATAAAAGGTGAGGAGGGTAGAGGTCCAGGGTTCGAGCCTTGCTCACCCTGGATTTCCCCTCTTCCCTTTTTATTTTTTTTAGAAAAACTTTAAAAAGCAAATCTTTAAAACAGCTTATAAGAAAACTTTTTTGTGAAAACAACTTTCTAGAAAACCACTAAATAAGCTGAAAAGAGCTTATTTAAACAGACAGAACTCACTTTGCATGATTTATGACTTTTTGACAAAACTAACTAAGCTAAATACTGAGATAAGCTAAAGCTAAAACCAAATAAGCTATAAGCTACTTATTACTAACCTAATAAGCTAACCTGAGCTAAAAATAAGCAAGAGCTAAAGCTATAAGCTGAAATTATCAAAATAGCACTTATGATGAAACTGCATACCAAAAACAAAATAACGGGCACTTTAGTGCTTATTTTTAAGCACTCAAACAGAACATTATGACAATAAGCCCTACACCTACTTAAAGCCTATCCTAAAAACTACTTAAAACAGCAGAGATAAGACATTTTGAAATACAAATAAGCAGAGAAAAAGCTAAATTAAAAGACTACTTAAGCTGTTTTTGATGTTTTTGATTTTTCTATAAAAAGCTAAAATAAGCCTAAAATCTAATTCTAATAAGTCTAACAAACTAATAAAATTTCTAATCTAATAAGCTTAGTTAAAATAAAAATGAGCAAAAGCTAATGGCTATAAGCTAGTAATCTCAAATAAGCACTTGGTGAAAACTATTAACCTAAACAGTCCATAAGGCGATTTTTAAGCTTATTTTTCAATAAGCTGTAAGATCCTTATGGACTTTTGGCTTATTACACCTAAGAAGAGTAACCTAAAATCTACTTAAAACGAACAATACTTGAAAAAAATTTTGAAATTTGAATGAACACTGAAAAAGTCTTAATGAAAACTGCTTATTAAACTCAGTACATCAGAGTAAAACTTATGGTTTTGAAAAGACAAATGGCAAATTTTTAAGCTAAAAACAGATAAGTAAAAGATCTTTTAAGCACAAAATAAGCTAAAGCAGATTGACAATGACCTAAAATCTACTTGAAACTTGAAAATTAAGACCTAATAACTACATTAACCATCTGAAAATTGAGATTTAAAAAGGCTACTTACTCTTTTTTGCTACTGATGCACTTTGCACAATAAATGACCAACTCTTAATACTAACAAATGCAGGTTACAAATCTCTATTCTAACACCTAAAGTATACTTAACTAAGAGCAAATGAATCAATATAAACACTTAGAACAGATTTAAGCTTAAAATGCATTCTAAACTAAATTATTTATAACAGATTCAAATCAACAACTAGTAAACTTGATAAAGACTATATTAAACTTAATATTACCCTAAATCCTCTAACTATAAGCCTTAAAATAAGGTTTTAAATCAATTTAAAAGAGAAAAAGGCTCTTAGCAGTACTAACTCTCAGTTGGTACTACTATGCCAAACACCTCTTTAAAATGCAAAAATCCATTTTCAGCTTATAGTTTTGAGATTTAAAGCACAAACCTTAATGACCAGATACTAGACAGCTTATAACCAACCTAATGAACATGATTAAGCACACAAATAAGCCAGAACAATAAGCTAAGATACTATGCTACTATTTTTGAATTTTTTTATAGTTTTTATTACATAACAAGTTAACTAAGATCTAAGCTAACTTATGAACATATTAAGCATTAAACAACAAATATAAGCAGAGATAAGCTAATTGAAATAGTAATAAGCAAATATAAGCAATTAATAAGCAGATTAAGCTAGAATGCAATATAAACATGAAAAATACAAGGGAAACATTTTTTTACAAAACCTTTGCTCTAAACCAAGGCTTATCAAAATGCTCAAAAAGCCATCAACAAGCTCTCCAGCTTATCCTTAGGATAACTGTCGAGTCCCTGGAAGCCCATCCCTTATTGGCTTACCTTCCATTAAAGCGAGGTAAATTTTTGGAGTGGATTATGAGTACTGTAAGCTCAACTAAGCTTTTGAATGCTTAGTTGAGTAAATTAATACCTATGGATTAGCCTGAGCTTATGAAAAATATAGAGCTTATGCAACTTAAATGCTAGTTATCCAGACAAAAAGTAGATCTTATTAAAATACGAAGAATAAATGAAAAACTGTTACTTTTATTTAATAAAAGAGCTGATTACAAAGGTGAAATTGAAATTACAATAAGCTAAAACATTACGTGAAAGAAAATTACAAGTTAAAAGCTAATAAAAAAACTACTCCTAAATTAAGCTAATATCTTTGTGAAAGAAGATGGTCCCGTATTTATAGCCAAGAGAAGGAAACTTCTAGGCCCTATTACACTGCTCCTTTATCCTTGATCTCACCACTTCATTTGATTTCCAATCATAGGTGATCCTATCTTTCATCCGTTGGATAATGTGTGAGCACGCTGATTGCCATCGTGTCAATCCTATAATTAGGAGTTGTGTGACTTCTTTAACAAAGATTTAGTGTAAAATCCTGCTCTTTGTGTTTTAGTTTATAATCACAACGCGTCATTCCTTGTTAATTCTAACCAATGAGAGCATTTGATGACGTTTTGCTCTGCCAACACAATGCTTAGTACTTGAATCTTTTAGCTACATAGTCAATTGGGATTTACCCTTTGTTTTTTATGCAGGGTAAAACAAGAGAGATGATGAATAGTAAAAACCGCTTTTCCCATGCTTTTTTTGTTATATCATTGTTTGACCCAGGGGAAGGTTTGACTGGGCCCAGGTTTATAATAAAGATTGGCAATGGTGATGTTATTGGGCTCGAGATTGTTAAAGGGATTTAAGGGTTTTGTTATAAAGGGTTAACGACCGTCTGCCTTTATAATATGAAGACTAACGGTGTTAGGGTTTTAAGGACTTTTGGTGAAAGTTATTTAACATTAAGGGTATTTTGGGTATTTTGAAGGTTTTGGCCTTTTTTCTTTTGTGATTTGACCATTGCTGACCAAGGGTTGACTTTTGATCTTTTTTCTATCAAACTCCCAGCTCTTGTGCACTCTTTCCATTCTTGTGTTCGTGTTTGCCCGGTTTTGACCGTTTTCTTGTGATTTTTGCAATACCCGTACCTACACATTCACAAACAACAAAATACACAAATACAAGCATATTTTTGCACATTTTGATCATTTAAAGGCCATTTTTGGTATAATAAAGATATGTGATTTCTCACATATCACCCCCATATTTGACATATAGCAGCGGAAGCTAATCTGGGGTATTACTTCATGAATCATAGTCACAATAATAGAAAACGACTCAAAAGAGACGTTTTTGAAAGATAAGTTATCATTCATTATTCATCAGAGTTTTTACAAAAGAGGTCCCAAAATACATTTCAAAACATAAAGTTAAATGATAACAGGTTTGGACGTCCTTAAGTCCAATGCCACTCCGTGCCATAGTTGCTCAATTACCTGAGATAAACATGCTAAAAGGGTCAACACAACGGTTGAGTGAAATTCACAGGTTTGAAATGTAATAATCAAATACAAGTCATCATAAGTAGTAATAATTGCAACACATACAATTATCAGGAAAAACAGTATTATTTCCCTAAGCTCATGCAACCAAACATTAACATCCGAAGTCAATTTAACGACTTAAAGGAACAACTGTCCTTACGGAAAGGTAACTTACCAAAGTTATCATTTGTTCTCAAATATAGTGCGTTTGGTTACCCCATGTATGGGTACACCACGGAGTCCGTTCACCCCGAAATAGATCTAACCCACAATATTTACGTTCACTCGCAAGTGACTAATGGTTCATGATTAAGAAATATTGGCAGTGAAGGCAAACTTAGGCAATAATATATCAGGATAGCAAACAGTTGTAAAACACTTATATTCATGGTTTATAGCATGTATCTCCCTACGGGATTTAGAGAACATGTAAAGGTGGGACTATGAACTCACCTTATCAGGGTAGTTGATTGATTTGAAATCTAATTCAAATGAGAGTAAATAGCCTCGTCACACAACCTGGGAAATAAGTCAAGGTCATAGTTATTTTTTTTATTTTGGAATGTTTTTTGATATTACAAACTTTATTTCATAAAGTTTAACGGTTTTTGGTTTGATAACTTGTGAAAATATCGTATCACTGTTCGGGCTATCATAATCCAGAGTTCATATAGTAAACGTTTGAGGAGCTAGGACACTTTAAATCGTAAATCCAGCATCTCGTCAAAACGTCTACTCAAATGAAACCCCTCACATGAAACTCCCTAGTAACGTGATACGTTATAGATTAAATGATAAGGTTTTGTCTTTTTAAGTTTCTTCAAAAGCTAGCGGATGAATAAATTCTGTTAAATATATAACAATAAAATTGATTTTATAGTGTTTCGATCGACGAATGATAACGACAAATGTGTCGGGTTTTAATAAAATCGAGTCTTATAATATTTAAATATATTTTTATAATTAATATAAAAATATTACATTTTATACCCTTGAGAATATGAAAATGACAATATATACCCTTGATATATATATATATTTACAAAATTAACCCTTTAATTATATTTTTAAAACATTAAACCTTTAACTTTCAAGTATGACAAAACAACCCCTGAAGTTTAACTTTAGGATAATTACATTTTCAGCCCCTCTAGTTATATGTTTCAAGAATTTACAATATATACCCCTTTGCATGAAAACATTTGCGAATTAAGTCCAAAAACCATAATATTGATATTTTTGATTTAGAAATCAATTTTGCAGGTTATAGCTTATTACTATAAGCTAAAATAAGTAACTTTTATGAGCTTATAGCTTATGAAAAGAGCTTGTGAGCTTAAAAATCCAAAATGGGTTCGTTTGGTTTAAAATGATTAACCCGATGGGTTTAAGGCTTTAAGATTAGTTTTCAAGCTTATAGAAATGATAAATGAGCTTATTGAAATAGCTTATTATAACAGCTTATGGCTTATAGCTTGTTAGATACACGAAAAGAGCTTTTTAGGGTTTTTAGAGTGCGTTTGGTTTAGGAAAACCAAATGAGTAAGCTTTAGGGTTTAAGGGCTGATTTCATGAGATCATAAGGATGTATAGGAGCTGATGTATAATCTAAAACAATACAAGAGTTTATAGAACAAGGTAAAGACTTATAAAAGCTTGAATGGGTCAAAATTGATGAAATGGGTCGAACACTTTAAGTTATGAATCAAAGAATTCTTTCTTCTTAAATCTTGGCATCTAAAAACAGCTTGTACTTCCTTTATTCTCTTCTATGGCTTGGTTAGATCATGATTTTGGAGTAGTATGAAGTTTTGATGGTGAATTGAAAGTGTGTGTATGTTTCGTGTATATATAGGGTGAAAGAAAGAGTATTGCCCAAGTTTACTTAGAGGGGTGACCAAGTTAAGTGAAGTGGTCGCCAAAGTGCTGTAGAGTAGTGACCAAGTAATAGCTAGGGTGCAAGGAGGTGATCCATAGAGCTACTTGAGGTGCTTGAGGTGCTTAGTTTTTAGGTTAGAACTAGTTTTAGGTGTTTAGGGTTTTTGTCTAGGTTTAGGTTAGAATTATGGTTTTATTTAGGGTTTAGGGTTAGGATTAGGGTTTTAGAATGATTTAGGGTTTAGTTCTTGCGTTATAAGTTGTGCTTTAAGTTGTTGAACTTTGTTCAAGTGGTGTAAGAAAAAAAACCATGATTTTGGAGGGAAAATGACCTATTTGAATTCTAAAGCATGTTTTAGCTTTCTTTGAGCCTTTAGGAGTTGTATATTGGTTTTAGAAGGAATTAATATTCAAAAGTTATGCATTGTATACTTGTACACATGCCTTATAAGCTTGAACATTCAATTTATATGTACACATTTCATATAATTAGGGTGTTGATATAAACGTTAATGTTTGAAATCCGTTTTGTAATAAGGTTATGGAAAGTACGTTAAATAGATAATGTATGGATAAAATGATGATTAAAACATATTGCTTGACATATTATAACGTTTACTTGCTTTAAACGTTGGTGAAATTGGCATAGGTAGGTTACATGAGCTCGTTTACGTAGGTTATGCAAGTTACGTTGCATAATAGGTGAAGTAAAGTAAAAATATTCCCGTGAAAATGGTTGTACTTAATTTAATAAGTAGATATTACATTGATGAAAATTGCATCGAATTTAATAGATGGATAATTACATAGATGAAAATTGTGGGTTGTTATACTAATGTCTTGAAACTCGCAAATATAGTAGGATCCAATTTGTCATGTATTCCATCGTCCTCTAATTCTCTTGCAGATTGTACAACTCATCCTATTCATTGTTGACTCGGGATGCACAAAGCACATGACTGGCAATCTATCGCTTCTGTGCAATTTTGTTGAAAAATATATGAGTACCATTCATTTTGGCAATCATCAATTTGCTCCAATTCTTGGTTATGGGGATTTGGTTCAGGGAAATATCATGATCAACAGGGTTTATTACGTCAAAGGTCTCAATCATAATCTCTTATCGGTTGGTCATTTTTGTGATGAGTGGTTATCGAAGAACAAAAAGGATGAAAACCAAACTGTAATTCGCAATAAGGCATGACTTGTAGCTAAGGGTTATGCTCAGGAAAAGGGTATTGATTTGGAAGAATCATGTGCTCTAGTTGCTCGCTTGGAAGCTGTTCGGATTTTCATCGTATATGCTGCACACAAGTCTTTTCCAACTTATTAGATGGACGTGAAAATGGCATTTCTTAATGGTCCACTTAAGGAGGAGGTTTATGTTGCACAACCAGACAAAGTTTACAGACTAAGGAAAGCTCTATATGGATTAAAACAAGCTCTGAGAGCCTGGTATGATAAACTCTCAAATTTCCTGATATCCAAAGGTTTTACTAAAGGTACCATTGACCCGACTCTATTCACGATAAGATACGGGGAGGACATTCTACTTGTGTAAATTTACGTTGATGACATTATTTTCGGGTCCACAAACCCTAAATTTTCTAAACGATTTGAAAAATTAATGCACAGTAGATTTGAGATGTCCTTAATGGGGGAAATGAAATTCTTTTTAGGACTTCAGATCCACCAATCCCCACGAGGTATCTTTATCAATCAGGCCAAGTACGCTTTAGAGATACTTAAAAAACATGGTATGGAAAAAGGACAAAGCATTGGTACACCAATGGCTACGAAACCTAAATTAGATGTAGACTGGAGTGTACACCTCGTAGAGCCCATTTATATTCCCCAAACGCACCATAGTAAAATTGGGTCACTCATGTATCTGACATCTAGTAGACCAGACATAGTGCAAGCAGTATGTTATTGTGCAAGATATCAAGCAAGACCGACTAAAAAACACCTCAAAGAGGTTAAAAGGATCTTTCGATACTTAAGGGGTACCATTAACATGGGACTCTGGTATCCGAAGGATTCTGGCTTTGAACTAACAGCTTTTTCAGATGCCGACCATGCCGGATGCATTGATACTCGCAAAAGCACTTCTAGAGGAATACAATTCCTAGGTGATAAGTTAGTCAGCTGGATGTCAAAGAAGCAAGACTGTACTGCAATGTCATCAGCAGAGGCTGAGTATGTGGCGTTATCTGCAAGTTGTGCTCAAGTAATGTGGATGAGGACACAGCTTAAGGATTATGGCTTCAACTACAACAAAATACCATTGTATTGCGACTCTCAGTCAGCCATAGCAATCTCATGCAACCCCGTGCAGCACTCCCGTACCAAGCACATCCATACTCGATATCATTTCATCAAGGAACAGGTTGAAAACGGTATAATTGAATTGTACTTTGTCAGAACTAATACAATTAGCAGATATGTTTACTAAAGCCTTACCCAAAGATAGGTTTCGGTATCTTGTCAGACGAATTGGTATGCGATGCTTGACTCCAGCAGAACTGGAGGTTCTGACAAATGAATCTGATTGATATTTCATCAAACATCAACATGTACATATTTTTAAAAAAGAAAAATACAAAAATATAATATTTCAAAAAAAAACAAAAAAAAAAAAAATTTTTTTTACAAAATCAAAAAATCCGAAAATGTTCACACAAAGATTCTTCACGACATGTCTCTTTGGAATCGATAACATGTTACGTAACTTAGAAAATGTGGATCATCACGACACGGCCGTGTAAATGAAGTTCGAGACAGTAGTTGTTCAAATGTTTCAAAACATGTCATTTCTATATTCTTATACTATAATCACTCTCTGAATTGCAACTCGGACCCCGAACGACAAAGGGGATGTACTTTTCAGTGCACTTATCCTTAGAGTTAGAAGAGAAGTCTTCTAACATTTGTTTTTTCAAAAAGTTGAACCACAATTTTTAAGAATTTCTCACTGACGATTCATAATCTTTCAAAATTATGTGTTCAACACTCCATCCCCTCATAAAGTTTTACAAGACAATATCTTCTACAATTGGGTGTCATTCTTACATGCGTCAATGTTTAAGGTGGAGTTAATCGAAAAACAATGTTTTAATGTTGATGGAAAATCCATAAACATGACAAATTCCGTATGTATTCAACACCTTATAAAAAGTCCTTAATAACAAATCTTAATAATGAAGACTACTCAATAGATTTGTATGTTATAAGATGATTAGGTGGTTGAGCACAATTTTTCAAGAATTCTTCAATGACAATTCATAATCTTTCAAAATTGTGTGCTCAACAATGCTAACCCTTAATTTTATATTCATTTTACAACTTGGTATCATGTTTTTTGGTGTCAAACATATGTAAAATTAAGGGGGAGCAAATTAATGTTCCATATAATTCATGCTAAGTATAATAATATTTTCCCATAGTATTTTCATGACAAATTTTAATCACAAGGTATTTCAAAAACTAAGTGAATTAGTATTTAAAATAAGGGGAGAAATGTAATTAAAATGTGATCTTGAAAATAATAAGTGATCTAATCGACTCAAAGTGCTTGATACTCTTCGAAAAAGGTTTTATGGTTACGATCTCATACCCAACAACATCTTAATTCATGACGATTCTGAAGTCATAAGGTGGTTAGGTTAGGAATCAGTCCTATGATCCAACCAGAACCGGAGGGATCTACCCAAGGACACTCCATAGTTAGAAATAGTAGTCCTTAGGTATGATTGGAGATGAATGAGTATAAGGGAATAATGCCGACTAAGATTGAGCTAACACTGGAACAATCATAACAAGGTGTTAGTAATGACGTCTTGGTAAGCATTGAAGGGGTTGAAGAATGAAAAAGAAATGTATGGATAAAGGGTGAAAAGAAAGAAGCCCTCCCTACACCTTAGGCAGAAACCGAGTCAATACATAATCTATCGGTTTTCACAAAGATGAATTCTGATATTAAAGAATGACATCATGGACCCAGTGATGCAATGCACAACCCTTCCCAGCCATTCGAGTTTCTCTCAACAGAAACTTGTCTCATTTGTCACGGAGATACACACGACTTCTATTGACTTTCTCACTCTAAGTTAGTTGATATTGAATAGGTGGCAGTCTGCTCCAGCCTCCGATTACTAAAACCAAAATGCACTAATCGAGTCTAGAGCCAAGAGATCAATAAAATAAATCTCATTAGGACACATTCCATGACAAATACTTGTTGAACACCAATAAGCTCACAAGCTGTTAACAAGAGTCCTATGCATTATCCTTGTGATTCTGCCAGAACATCCAAGTGATACTTAAGTATTCACTATGAAGATGGAAATCCTGCTTGAGCTAACATCAAACAAGCTCTTGGTAGGTGACTTGTGTGATTCTATATGAATCAAACTTGTGTCAACTGGAAAGAAACGATGGCGACTCTATATGAATCAAACTTGTTCCTGTAAATGAATTGACGGCTTAATCAGAAAGATAGTAACTATCTGATTCACTCTTACCGTGTTGTCTGCTTTGAGACGCTCCGGTAACGAGAACGGCTTGTGTAGCTGCGAAACCCTGTCAAGAAGATTCATTTGAATTCTATCTGATCATAGGCAGTATTTATACTGATTAACGGGGAACCGTGGTTATTACAACCTTATTCGACGAAGTAACAAAGAGACTCTCGTTCATATCTGTTGATTATCACTAACATAAACTTGCAGGTTATACGATGGTGGCGGTATCCCATTCCAGCTGAAGTCGAATTCATTACCACATGCTCATACTCAAACTATAAAGACATACTATAAGCATCAAGATTCAAGAATCAAGAAAGCTCAAGAATTAAAGACAAAGACTTCCGCAAACTTTGATATTTAAGATCTTCCTTCAAGATATCAAGATTATCAAAACAATAATTGTCAAGGGAGATTGTTAGCAAGCTTTCAAGGACTTCACTTAGGATGATGCAAGCTCGCCTCTTTGATTGAAGAGTTGAAGTGTAGTTAAAGTCTCGTCTAGGAGTCCACCTTTTTGTTTCGACAAAAGGGGGAGAAGAAGTGTAAACAAGTAACTTATACATTTTACTATGAGTTATAGTTTACATATTTTGTCATCATCAAAAAGGGGGAGATTGTTGGTAGAAATATTACATTACGATATTTAATCTATACATTCTCTTCATGTTTTGGTGATGACAAACATGTAACTTATAACACATAACGTAAAGTGCTTAAGTTACTCGTAATCACAAATCATCAATTCATACGTCAACATCTTTCGACGTCTCATGTTTTCTTCAACAACAAATTTAAGTTCGCACCCGACGTAAATCACTAAAGGTATGAACAAACAAACTTTAATTTGTTGAATGATCAAAGAAATTTTTTATTTTTCCAAACCTTACATTTTTTTATAAAATGGGACAAACATTTTTAAAAAACATATACAAAACATTTTTGTATTTATAAGAAATGTTTTATTCAAAATAAACATTTTGAATTCAAATTTTCTACCCAAAAACGGCTAGAAAGTTCCAGAAAAACCTTCCCCACAAAAAGACAAAAAAGGGAGCGTCTGAAAAATGGGCGGCCCCCTTAATTAATTAAGGGGACCGGCCATAATTAAGGGGACCGCCCTTGTATAATTAAGGGGACCGCCCAAATAAAAAATTAATATTTTTCCCTATAAATAGTGGACTGTTTCCACAGATTTTCTCACCTCTTTGCACATAGTTTTTCTCAGATCTAAACTCTTCTTTCAAACCTTTTTCTTTGATCACTTAACTTGTTATAAGTTTGTTTAAATGTGATCCAATCATCCATCCATTCAAGTGCAAGAGAAGAACTCTCGCTATCATCAAGATGCGAAGTTATGTAGTTTAGTTAGTGCATTCGTGACATGTCTTACATTCACAATGTATAGATCGAGTCCATGTATTCCAAACTTGTGTAATAGTTAGATCATGGTGATCATAAGAAGGTATGTTAGATCATGATGATCTTGGTAGTGTCTTGGTGATGTAAAGTTGTGAAGTGTAGGGAAGATGTAAAGTGTAGTGAAGTTGTGAAGTGTAGGGAAGTTGTGAAGTGAAGTTGTGAAGTGAAAAAGTTGTGTAGTTAGAAAGTTGTGTTGTGAAGTCGTGATAGATTGGTTCTAGCTAAGATTAGAACTCGCCATCTAGCTTAGTGTAGGAAATTGATATAAGCAACGTTGTGTATGGTTTTCTTCGCCTAAAGGGAGCTTGCTGACTAGTGAAGATAACTCTCGAGTTTGGTGCTCGAGGAGTGGAGTAGGGCGAAGAGGTGCTTCATGACCGAACCACTATAAATCATCGTGTCCGGTTTGCATTTCCTTTTACTTATCTCTTTACATTTATACTTGCATTTATCGCTCTATATTTATATTTGCAATTGTGTGTTGTGTTGCTTATATAGTTTTGATTGTGTTTGTGTCATGGATTGATGTGAACATTGATGTGAATATGTATTGTTGGTATAGAATTTATATAAACACTCTTCATATTATATCACGCTTGATTGGCGATTTGATACGAAACATTTTTAAGATTTTAAAAGGAAAACGTATTCACCCCCCCTCTATGATTTCCACATTCTTCATAGATTTCTGTATCTTATCATATCTCTTTATCTTATATATTTATCTCCTTTTCATCTTCTTATCTCTTTGTTATCTATAAATACTTACACATTTCTAATGATCAGATCATATCTCCATGATGTTTCTAGTTTGAAATCTTTCCCATGGAATGGGAGTTGGTTAGTTTGAGTATTTTTGAATCCCATTAACCATATCAAATACACAAACTTCCCCGCAACAACATGAAGTTCATCGAAAAAAAATTAATTCACGTTGCACGTCATATTCTTATGGTGAAGTTTGTATATTTGAAATGGTTAATAGGATTCAAAATGTATTTATTCAAAGCAACAATCTTCCATTCCTTTGGAAACATATCAAATTAGAAACATCGTGTGTCTTACCTTGATACAAACCTCTTTGATCAGCTTAAATACACAAACATCGTTTATCTTACCTTGAATCAAAATAAATGAATTGATGAATTACATACATTTGTCGTAAATAGGTTAGTTTTGTTTTTGTATTTCATTTGATAAATCAGTTTTGTTTGTGCTTAGTAGTTGTTATTTTTTGTAGCTTATTGGACCATGAAGCACGATTTTCACCTACAGTCCTCTCCAAGATACGTTTCAAACCATGATTGGAAACCTCAACTTGCCCACTTGTTTGTGGGTGATACGTTTGAGCAGACGGGAGTAATCCATTATTTAAGCATGACTTATGCAAATTGGGTCCCCCCACGTTTTTTTGCAAAAATAAGTACCAAAGCGATCACATAAAAATAGCACGGTGAGTTGTCCAAATCAGGCGAAGAGAGATTTAAAAATTTTTCACAACAACTCGAAGCATCGTTTAGTGGGGAGCGCTTTTGCTTTAAAAAAAAAAAAAAAAAAAAAAAAAAAAAAAAAAAAAAAAAAAAAAAAAAAAAAAAAAAAAAAAAAAAAAAAATAAAAAAAAAAAAAAAAAAAAAAAAAAAAAAAAAAAAAAAAAAAAAAAAAAAAAAAAAAAAAAAAAAAAAAAAAAAAAAACAAAAAAAAAAAAAAAAAAAATCAACCCATTTTGACAAGTAGTCAACGGCCACGAGAATGTACTTGTTCCCTCGAGAAGACGGGAACGGGCCCATGAAATCGATGCCCCACACGTCAAAGATCTCGCATACTTGAATTGCATTTTGGGGCATTTCATCTTTTTGCGAGATTTTGCCTTGACGTTGACAAGCGTCACACCGTGTGACCAAGTCATGGGCATCTCGGTAAATAGTCGGCCAATAAAATCCGGAATCAAAGACTTTTTTAGCGGTGTAGTTGGCACCATGATGTCCCCCGATGGGTCCATTATGGCAAGCCGTGAGGATATCAACGGCTTCTTGGCCGTAAACACATCGTCTAATCACTTGATCCGCACCAATTCTAAACAAGTAGGGGTCGTCCCAGAAATAATGCTTAACATCTTTAAAGAATTTTTTCTTTTGTTGGGACGACATCCCTTTCACAATAAAATTCCCCGCATGGTAGTTTGCAATGTCGGCAAACCATGGGGTACTAGAATCACCACGAAAGGTAACCATACCAAGAGTCTCGAGAGGAAATGTTTCGGTAATTTCCTTGTTCTCGAGAACATCTTGGTGGGGATTTTCAAGTCTTGATAAGTGGTCAGCCGCGAGATTCTCCGCTCCTTTTTTATCACGAATAATGACATCAAATTCTTGGAGTAGGAGAATCCACCGGAGCAATCTCGGTTTAGCATCTTGCTTGGCAAGAAGATATTTGAGAGCCGAGTGGTCCGTATACACTATGGTCTTCGACAAGACTAAATAAGGCCAGAATTTCTCGAAAGCATACACCACGGCTAATAATTCTTTCTCCGTCGTAGTGTAATGTGCTTGAGCATCCGTCATGGTCTTACTAGCATAGTGTATAGGCTGAAAATGTTTGGTCTTACGTTGCCCAAGACTGCACCTACCGCGTATCACTACCCACACATATTTTCAAATAGAAGGAGATAAGTGCTTAATATCGCGCCTATCTTTTTACCTCCTAAAAATGAGCTTAAATAACCAAAAACGTACTCAAAATGCCAAATATATGCTTGTTTTCTAATTGAGTTGTGCATGAACGATATCTCACAAAAAGACGAAACCCATGCAAAAAGCGACAAAACAGGACACGGATAGAAAAGGTGTGAAGACGAGCCAAATCAAAGTCACGTCAACTCCGAGAATAAAAAGCAAAGAACAAAGGTAACTTGAAGGGGTCAAAAATGCCAAACCCCTAAGTATATAAACCACGGGGGCATGATTATGCAATTTGTGGAAACTTGAGTTATAAGAGAAAAAAAGGTAAAAAAGAATGAAAAAGGAAGAAAAAATTTGGAGGGGCTTTTTCTTGTACACAAACCAAACATTCCGCTTGAATCATCATCAACCTCTCTTCTGTCACAACCCAACTTGTATAAACCCTTTTTTTATTTTTTTTCCACTCTTCCCGCCAAACCAAAACCACCAGCACCCGGTATATGCTCCCATAATTTCTCTGCAAAAATCACTCCACACCCTACTACTACCCCCCCAGCTTTATAATTCCAAGTTTGCAATCCCTCTCCAATCCCAAGGCAATTCCGATGGCAGAGATTGTCTCCAAAGAAAGCTCCAAAAGAAATCAAAGGCTGTGGATTTGTTTTAGATCTCCTCACACAACTAGCACACTTGGTTTTATCTCTCCAAAGAAGCACAAGATGGAAGTCCAATACTTCGGCTATAAATAGAGCTCTTTGTAAGCCTTTGAGGCATCTAGTTAGTAACCTAGTTTTATTAGTTTTTAGTAACTATTAGTTTTAAATTAATTTCAGTCTTTAATCTTAGCTTAATTCTTAAGTCATTTACCATCTTTCACTTTCAGTCTTTTGTAACACATTTAAATTAAATGCAAATTTGATTTTTAAAGTCAATTTACAATAAAAATGTTAAATTTCTTAATCATATGTTTTGTGTTTCAACAAATCAACTCAAAATATACCACAGCTTATGTATTGGACGATAAGCCATTCTTGGATGGCTTAGGACTTCTCACAAGCTTGTTTTATACAATCGAGAGCTTGTAGATTGTTGATTAAACCTTTTTGAGCAAGGGTGTTGTAAGTCTCTCTTTTCTCACTTACTCATAACTGTTAGTTCATTTGTTAGCACTGTGGCGTTAAGTTAGTACTGCTAGACCAATTCCATGCTTATTTAAGTGCTTATGTATGGATTGAATTTGCTTTATAAGTGTTTTACGTTTTATAATGATAATCTGTTTGTTATATAGTTTGAAATAAAAAAGATTTTGTAAATGTTAAGGCTGTTTTTGAACAAGCAGTACTAAACTCGAAAGTAGTACTGGCTAGGTTCATTGTAGGAACAGTTACTAACTTCCACTAGCAATACTAACTCTAAGTTAGTACTGGTAGTTTACTTTTTGGAACAGCACTAACTTAACACTACCAGTACTAACTCCAAGTTAATACTGTTAGTCTTAACTGTTAGTACTGGTTGTTCAACTTAGCTTATCAGCTTATAATTTCAGCTTGTTTAAGATTTCATTATAGATTATTAGAGTAATTAAGCCATTTTCCTTTACTTTCTTAAGGGTAAGCTTATTTAAGCTTATTTTCCTTTTCAAATATTTTTAAGAGTTTATCATATTAGTTTTGTAAATTAATTTTATCATTTCAGTTATTCTAGTTTGCTTATTCCAATACTAATGCTTATTAAGGTTAGGTGAACTTCTGTTTTAGCTTTTTGTTTATTATAATTCTTTAAGTCTTGTTAGCCTAGCAGTACTAACCTTAAGCTAACAGTACTAACTTTAGCCTAGCAGTACTAACTCCAAGTTAGTACTGGTAGTTAAAACTGTTAGTACTGTTGTTAGTACTGATGTTGGTTTATCTTGTTAGAATTATAGCTAATTGCTTTTTGTATTTGCTTATTTAGAGTTAGTTTAGCTTATTAAGATTTGTCTTAAGTTTATTCGAGCTTATTCGTGCCTTAGTGTAGAAGTTTTAATTGTTTTTGCCTTTTCTAAGCTTTTTTTTGATCCTTGTTCCAGCTTATTCTCAAGCTATTTTTATGTGCTTTTGCTTATTTTTATCAGTTTTAGTTCCAAATCATTCCTTGTGACATTCAAATGCAAAACATCAATCGTCTTGCGATTTTCCATCTTTAGCCTCGTTGGGACATAACGACCCGGAGTTTCTCTATACTGCTTCCGGTTTACTTGAATTCGCGTGGGTTCTGACCCTTGTTATATATTTATATATGTTTATGTTTATTTATATATAAAAAGGTGTAAGTTCACGCGAGTCAGTAGGTCCCAATCGGAGGCAACTAAAATTGGAGCTTCGGTTAACTTATTTTTAAGTGTATTAAACGATTCAATACATTCTTTTGAAAAGATGAAAGGGGTATCTTTTTCAAGAAGATGGGTCATCGGCCGGGCGATTTTAAAAAAATCTTGAATAAATCGACGATAGAACCCAGCGTGACCTAAAAAAACCTTCGATATTCCTTTAACGTAAGTCGGATAAGGGATTGTTAAGGCTATAACATCAACGACCTCAATCCTGAACTTAGAAATTTTATGGCCGAGGATGATGCCCTCTTTGACCATAAAATGGCACTTCTCCCAATTTAGAACAAGATTGGTGTCTTCGCACCTTTTGAGCATTTTGTCTAAATGGGAGAGGCATGAAGAGAAGGAATCCCTGAAGACCGAGAAATCATCCATGAAGACCTCCATTGTTTCCTCGATCATGTCGTGGAAAATGGCCATCATGCACCTTTGGAACGTGCCCGAAGCATTACATAAGCCAAAAGGCATGCGTCGGTAGGCAAAAGTTTCGTAAGGGTAAGTGAAGGTGGTCTTCTCTTGGTCGTTCGGGTCAATTGGTATTTGAAAGTACCCCGAGAAACCATCTAGAAAACAATAGTATTCGTTTCCCGCGAGTCTCTCAGGCATTTGGTCCATAAATGGTAATGGAAAATACTCTTTACGGGTGGCATCATTTAACTTTCGGTAGTCAATGCATACACGTCATCTCGTAATCAATCGAGTAGGTATCAATTCATTTTTATCATTTTCAATCACGGTTATACCACCTTTCTTGGGCATACAATGGACGGGGCTAACCCATGGGCTATCGTATATGGGATAAATCAATCCGGCTTCAAGAAGTTTGATAACTTCTTTCTTGATAACCTCGTGAATTTTTAGGTTAACCCGTCTTTGATGTTGCACCGTGGGTTTAACATTATCTTCCATCAATATCTTATGAGTACAAAACTTAGGATCTATTCCTTTAATATCCGACATCTTCCAAGCTATGGCACGCTTATGTGATCTAAGAACCTTAAGAAGAGCGGTCTTGTCCTCATCTTTTAAGTCTTTAGCGATTATGACGGGTAATTTATCGGTACCCTCCAAAAATGCGTACTCAAGATGAGGAGGTAAGTCTTTGAGCTCAAGATCGGGGAGTTCATCACTAGAAGGTTTAACGGCCTTAAGTTCCTTAAATTTTTGTTCTTTCGGAGGGAGGGTGGAAGTTGGGTCAGAATTAAGCAATCTTTCAATGGTGAGAAGGTCTTCTTTTGGATCGAAGTCGGCATCATCAATTCCCGGTGGAATTGATTTGCTAGTAAGACAAGCTTCGATTTCTTCCAAAATGAAGTCACTTCCCTCAAAAGGAGTGAGAGATGTGGGAGAAGTAGAAAGGATTGGTTCTAAAGTTAGGGTGGGATTGCCACTCTTGGAAATGTTCAAAAATCCAAGTACTTCTTGAGCAAACTCCTCACAAGCTACATCGATAACATCGACTCGGTTAACCGATTCAATAGTATTGTAGTAGAATGTCTTAGTATCACCAACTTTGAATGTTATGGATTGGTCATCATGTCGAAGGGTCATTTGTTCACCGTGAACATCAATCAAAGCTCGTGCCGTCCTCAAGAAAGGTCTCCCGAGAATCAAAGGAACCCGAGGATCGGCAATATAATCAACGACAACGAAGTTGGCCAAAAAGAGAAATGTTCCAACTTTTATGAAAACATCATCGGGGATGCGATAGGAGTAGAAATCGTTCGGTCGGCAAGTTCAAGTATCATTCGGGTCTTGGTCAATTCTGGGAGATTTAGCTTTTCCCATACGGAGAGAGGCATTAGGTTGATACTATTAGATGGCTAAGTTATGTTAATTTGATCGTTGACCGTTGACTGTTGACTCTTGACCGTTGACTTATTCGACCCAAACCTAATTGTGGGTTTGGGTCCATTATGTTTAAAGGTTTGGATTGCTTACTTATTAAGCTATGTATTTAGTATAAATACATAGCCAATCTTCATTATGTAATCACAAAAATACAATCAATAATATATTATCTTTGCTATTTTACATGCTATCAGAGCTTTAGGTTCTAACCCAACACAAAATAGTTGTCCTCTGGTCATTGGCTACTCGTCGATGATTCGGAGGGATCCCGACCTATTTACTTTTTTCGCTTTATAATTTTGTGTTTTAATAGTCTTTTTATCCAATTCAAATAAAAACCCTAGAAAACCAAAAACTATAACTGTCATAACAATTCTCATACATGTTGATTTAGCCATCAACAAAAAAATTGTGTCATCAGCATTACTCTTTGTTTTACCGCTGGAGATGATTGTCGTTTTTTCGCAAATAGTTGGTCGTAAAATTGTTGTTCTTACCTAAAGGCAAAGCAAGCCATGACGTAAAAAACGTCACGCAAAGGAGGAAGCCGCAAGCGATAAACAACTATGCTCCAGTTTGTCCGTACGAAAGTCTGCCGCTCAAACTGTGAGGGGGTATTAGATGGCTAAGTTATGTTAATTTGACCATTGACCGTTGACCGTTGACCGTTGACCGTTGATTGTTGACTTATTCGGCCCAAACATAATTGTGGGTTTGGGTCCATTATGTTTTAGGGTTTGGATTGCTTACTTATTAAGCTATGTATTTAGTATAAATACATAGCCAATCTTAATTATGTAATAACAAAAACACAATCAATAATATATTATCTTTGCTATTTTACAATGGAATGAAAGTGTCTGAATACTTTTGTAAGATTTCACACAACGAATATGACGTATCTAATAGTATGAATTAAAAAGCAATTT
>BQNB010025361.1:0-59730 GCA_026074375.1 Tanacetum coccineum
CTTGCTTGATTTTGACTGTTTTCTTGCAATTTTTGACTTATCCGCACCTGCACACACAAAACGCAAATACAAGCATATTTTTTTGCTATTTTTGGTCTGTTTTGGGCTTAATTGGGTTATTTTAGGTATAAATGGATATGTGTATTTACACTTATCAGTATCATCACCAGATGGAGATTATCTTGTTATCTACAGGGCAAATGGAAATTTCAGGGCATTCAACTATCTCATGAAAGTACTTCATATTTTTGATAGGCAAGATCTGTTTCATTTGTATGATTTGATGAGGGAGCAGTACTCAGAAGTTACATTAGATGGATTTGTATTGATTCTTTGGGGAGAGTTGAAGATTATGATGGAATCCTCAACAGAAGGAAATGAACTAAGTGACTTCTGGAGTGGTCAACAAGATTGGGAGATTGTCACATGGAGGTTGTATGAATCATGTGGTGTCTGCATACTGGAATTTGAGGATGGTATAGTTATTCATATGTTGGTTGAAAGAAGATATCCTCTTTCCAAAGATTTATTGCAAATGATGCTTGATCTAGGTTTAGAAGTTGAAAGAGAAAGTTCTGTTGCTCTTGATTTGATAAGATTTATTAAGCAACAGATTGATGAAGAATGATGCGGTGAATGGAATTGAAAAGGGTTTGAGTGTTGGCTAACTACCACACAACAAATGGTCATCAGTTCACCATGCTTAACAGGCATAAGAACTGGCTAGTCCATAAGCAAACGGCTTGTGGTAAAGACTTCTCAAATCCGTTTATGGTTGACAATTTACCAAAAATTGTAGGGTTTTCAACTCACCTTGCTTCATGGTGAAGAGTTGGCTAGTCCAAGATCAAACAGTTCTTGGTAAAGACTACTCAAATCTGTTGATAGCTGATAGTTTGCTAAAAACTATATGGTTTATCAATGCACCATGTTATGACAATGAAGCATTGGCTAGTCCAAAAGCAAATGGTATTTGGTAAAGACAAGTCAATTCCATTGATGGTTGACAGTTTACCAAAAACTATATGGTAATTAACTCACCATATTTTTGAAATAAAGAGTTAACTATCCCAGAGCAAACGGCTACTGGTAAAGGAATATCAAATCCGTTTATGGCTGGTAGTTTGCCAAAAACTATAAAGCCAACTTAGTTGGATTGTTGCTGAAAAGATGTTGCAGTGTTGCTGAAAAGACAAAGTTGCTGATTATCAAGATCAAGATGTGTTAAAGTGTTTGGATACATCCTCCAAGAACTAAATAAGATTAACCTGAAGAAACATGAAGTTAAAAGAGTTCAACAATCATGTTTAGGGGAGGATTGTTGGGAATTATGTTTTCCTAACTTAGTACCGTTAGTGATGATAGTTAGTACCGATAGTTATAGTTAGTACTGACAGTACAAAGTGTTAAGTACTGATCAGTTAGTTAGTACCGTTAGTAGAAAATAGTTAGTACCGTTTAAGAGATATGTATGAGATATTATAGGAAAAGATATGTATTATCTTTTATGCGTTTTGTAAGCCTATTAGGGTTTATCCTTAGTCTATAAAAGGATCCCTCACGGCATAGTTAGAGATATCAGTTCAATATACATCTCATACAATTATATCTCATAGTTAGTAATCTGTAATCACTTAAAGCAGATTAATAGAAATCAAAGTTTAGATTTTCATTGTTCTTCTTAATACTATTGTGTAGATTCCGCATATACAATAAGTATTCATAGTTAGTGTTTCTATATAGTCAAACTGTATTTATACAAGTTGGCTATCACCCTTAGCAGGCTGCAAAGATCTGTTCAGTTTGGGACTCACAGTTATATTCAAAATTACCAATATGAAATGAAATTCGAAATTTTGGGTTTTACAACTCTTCCCCTCTAAAAAGAAAATTTCGTCCTCGAAATTGAAATAGGTAAATGAATTCAGGGCTAATTAGATTATCAAGGATGACACGGTTGGTATGAAAAACGATAGAGGCGCGATGAACAGTCAACCAATTCATACCAAGACTAATATCGAAGCCACTCATTTCTAGGGAAAGAAATTTAGCAAAACGAATCTTATCATCAAAATGAAGCGGACAATTCTGATATTCGTGGTCAGACTTTTCATAGGCTTAGATATCGATAAGGTATAATTAAGTTGCGTAGGGAAGATGCTAAGGTGCTTAGCAATTGAAACAAAAATCACAGAATGTGTTGCACCCATATCAAATAAGACAAAAACAACACGACCGTTCAAAAAGAGAGTTCCCGAAACGGTACTTGAAGAGTTAACCGCCTGATCCCTAGTCAAAGAAAATACACGCCTCTTAGCAGCAGGTAATCAACGAACGAAACAGCAAAGACGATTCAGAGTTAAGATCAAAGTAAGAAAGGAAGCGATAATATCAAAATACGAAAGGAAGCTTAATGTCTACCCAATCCTCACAGGTCATAACCTAGGTTTTACAGGTCGAAATGGCTCTGATACCAGTCCGGGTATCTTTTCTGACCTGAAGACCCAGAAGAACGGTTGTACTACTGACCTCGGTTATGTCGTGACTTCTGATCATTGTTGCCACCCTGCCTGTCATAACTACGACCGTCATAAACCTTTTGATCATAACCACTCTGATTGATATCCTGAACTGTCGGTCGAATACGGTCCCCATCTTGTTCTCTTGTTATTCTGACTTGACCTCTCACGGAGAATCTCCATGTTCCTAGCAGCATTGGCCACTTGAGCCACATCAGTAAATTCCGTGTTTACTATTCCATCTAGAATCCAATCACAAAGTGCCCACTTGAAATGCTTGGCCTGTTCCTCCGGAGGACCTGCCTTCTTACCCACGAAACATGCCAACCTGAGGAACCTCTTCATAAGCTCACCACTGGTCTCTCCATCTCTCTAACGATTCGTGTGGTACTCCCTCTTATACTTTTGTTGTTCAGACCTGGGAAAGTACTGCAAAAAGAGATGTCGGAAATCCTTCCATAGACGAGGTAGCACATTACGTCTCACCTCCTTGGGTTGTTTTATAAAAGCTTCCCACCAATTGAGAGCATCTCTTCAAATTGTAACTTGCCACTAGCCTTGAAATTTCAAAATTTTTTTTCAGCACATCCCCAAAACCTCGAATTTCTTCTTATTGAGAGCAATTCTAATTTTCAGCATCAACTAGAGTGTTTCGCGGAGCTAATATGATCGAGGCTTCTATTTCCCAAATCTTTCAATCAAGTATGATGGTGCGCTCGGCCCGCGCGCGGCACACCACTTTTCCCCAGTGTCATTCTGACGGATCTCATTGGTGAGCCGAGTAGTGAGACTAGGTAACAATGCATCAACTACTCGCTGCACTGCCGCCTCAAAAGCAGGACCCGAAAATTCGAGGGTAGATTGACGTGTGCCGACCATCTTAGTAATCAACAAATGAAACAGCAAAGGACATTTTGAGTTTAGTAGATCAAAATACGATAAGGAGGCGTTCATATCGAAAGTGAAGCCTAATGTCCTCACCCAATCCTACATGGCACACCTCACACGCTCACCAATCACCCACAGCCGCTCCAACCTCCCCCCCCCTCCATCCCCACCCAACCCCACCCAAGCTCAACCCTAGCTCTATTACCATATGTAACATCTCGCTCCGATAGAGACCCAAGAGTCACCTTGTATGTGTCATATCAATAATATATAAAAGAAGCGCGAAGACTTTATTAAGTTATGAAACAAAATAACCTCCAAAAGTATTAAACTTCCAACAAAGTCTAAATAGAAGAAATTTTCAAACGAAAGGGTCTTAAACATAAATCTAAAACCATGGGGAAACTAATAAGGATCGTTCATCTAAAAGCTTCCTACTCTTAACACCCAAATCCCAGCTTCCCGCTTATTACCTGCCGCAGGAAAAGAAAAATGCGGCTGAGCGAACGCCCAGTGAACATATATAATAATAATGAGGGAAAGAAACAAAAGAATGAATGAAACGAATCAAGAGAACCTGCTAAACAAATATCATACGAAATACAAATCGAATGAATAAGAATCAAGAACAACAAAGGAGTGCCCACGAGCTCAGTTAAATGTCTAAACATGATACATGAATAGGACGCTAAACAGATATAATCAAATAGTCACATAATCAAATGAACACAGATATGCATTCCCTAATGTACTCAAATGTGATAGGGGTGTATAGAAAAACAACACACCATTCACTGATGAACGAACAAAGTACCTAGCATGCATCCATACGTTTCCTGCAAAACAAAGTCATATCCATATACACAAGTACAATGACGAGTGTACATAAATGTAAGCTAATAATAATCAAAGGCTATCATTCAAAAGGGAACGCCGTGGACTAATCACACTGCCACAGATAATGTCATGCCATTGGTGCATCAATGACATGGTCATGGTACCTCCATAACTAGTTCAAATAGCTCGGGCAAAGATTTAAGCAAAAGATATAACTAAACAAGTTACCAATAATCCAATCAAGATAACGAATCTAATATCATACGAAATATTCAAACAAGGATCAAAGGAATCATGAATGCGAATATCAAATCAAACAGAATATCAACGAATACCAATGAGTCATGAGTACGGATAGCAAACCAGACATAATATCGAACGAATCAAAGTAGCTAAAACAAATGAGAATCAAGACATGAGGTGTCCTTACTAAAAGGATGGAATATCTGTCACGGAACAGAGAGAAAGAACACAAAAGCAAGAGATCACCCTTTCTTCACCGAATCTACAAGAATCCATGATTACATATCATTACCTATCTTATTTTATAAGCTCATTGCTTGATCTTACCATATATAGACCTTAAGTGACCTAATTAGGGTTTTCTAAATTTTTAGAATCTGCTAACTTTTTAAATGTTGGTTTCCAATTTATGACAATTTAAACGACCTCAAAAATTCTTCCAAAAATCACAGAGGTTCGATATGTTTTCGCGTATGTCTATAATTTTAGTGGATTTTATTACCATGTTTAAATACCCTTCCAACCCTTGCGGGGGGGATGCCAAACGGACCCCGAAGTGCCTGTCAGAACCTTCAAAAGTTCACGCGTAAAAACCTTACTTATACAACTCAGAAATTTCTAAAAAAAATCTTGGATGTATCTAATATCATGAAGATTTACCAAATCGAATTTTAGATGCTAACTCCTTACGGTTTGAGAATTAGAAATCAAATACTACTATGGATTTTTTCGGATAGAAATTCCAGATTCGACAACTATCTTATAAAAATTAAAAATTGACTTTCCCGACCTCCAATGGACACGAGCCCAGATTTTCCAGAAACTAGACTCTTTGAATTTAACTTTAGGCTCAAGAATCATGTCAAAATTCTTTTTTATCACCAAGTTATACCCCGATCAAACACGACCCAAAATTCTAGGTCAGAAACATATATACTTAAAACCCTAATTCTTACAAATCTCTTCATAAAAACAGGTCTATGGTTTCTAATTTGTAGGTTTTTCATTAAAAACATCATTAATGTTACATGTTTTCTTTTTTTACAAATTAACAACGTCTTGATTACATGTTTCTTCTTTTTACACTTTATGATTTTATGTAGAATGAACTTTTGTATGAGTCATGGACATAAAAGATTAATCAAGAGATCATGGTATACCTTTGGAATAGAGGATGGAGGACAAGACAATCAAGACACCAAAGAATCATGAACACAGTGGCTGTGAATATTCTACCGATTCACCAACTTTCTTCTTGCAAGTATAAGATTGGATTACACAAGTTTTTGGAGTAAAATTTTTGAGAGAGAATGATGAGGGAGAGGAAAGAGATCACGTTTTATATAGAAGAGGAGAGAGGAACAAAAATTTTCTATCCTTCAGAAGCTTCCCCCCCCCCCCCCCCCCCCCCCCCCCCCCCCCCCCCCCCCCCCCCCCCCCCCCCCCCCCCCCCCCCCCCCCCCCCCCCCCCCCCACCCCCCCCCCCCCCCCCCACCCCCCCCACAAAATATTTTGGTCTAATCTCTTTACACTTATTACTCAGAATAGGATTTGTAAAAAGAAGACAAAATAATTTCTAAATATATAAGGGGGGGGGGGGATTTTAATATATATCTTATTTTTTTATTTTTTTAAAACAATTACTTTATGTTATGTATTTATAATACACAAATAATTATAACCTAAGGTTTTTAAATGTCAAATTCTTATTATTTAACTTAGGTTATATTTCAAAATGATAAAATAAAATGCAAACCAAATTTTTAGGTTTTACAACTCTTCCCCTCTAAAAAGAAAATTTCGTCCTCGAAATTGAAATCGAAATTGAAATAGGTAAATGAATTCAGGGTTATTCAGATTACCAAAGATGACATGATTGGTATGACAAACGATAGGGGCGCGATGAACAGTCAACCAATTCATACCAGACTAATATAAAGTCACTCATTTTAAGGAAAAAGCAATTAGCAAAACGAATCTTATCATCAAAAGAAAGCGGACAGTTCTGATATTCGTGGTCAGACTTTTCATAGGCGTAGATATCGATAAGGTATAATTAAGTTGCGTAGGGAAGATGCTAAGGTGTTTAGCAAATGAAACAGAAACCACAGAATGTGTTGCACCCGTATCAAATAAGACAAAACAGCATGACCATTCCCGGTCAACGGTACATAAGAGTTAGTGCCTTGTGGCCTGGGACTTGTTGTGCCGAAACCATCAAACAACATACACTTTGGTATCGGGTGGTTCCACTTGCTAGTCCAAATTCACTTAAAACCCTAACTCTCCCACTATAAATACAACACACTCTCACATTTTAGGGTTATAACACATTTGCAAGCCTCAAAAATTTTCTTTCCTCCCTCCACCTTGCTCCTAGCTCACGGCACCACCATCCCAACATAAACCATCCATATCTTTTGATTTCTAGCAAGATCAAGTATTTCTTAAATCACTCATTCTAGTTATATTCTAAGTAGATCAAGTGTTGTTTGGTTTATTTTTTAAAGTTTTCAAGAATCTCAAAATTAGGGTTTCTAGATATTATTTTGGGGTTTTTGAAGATCTATAGTTTGTGGGTATAGATCTAGTGTTCTTGCTACTTGCTCTTCTTGATTTGTAAGTGCTCTTTAAATCTTTGTTGGTTTCATCTATGTTCTTTATAGATCTATGTTTATATCTAAAGATCCAAGTGTTTGTGATGATTTTACATAAGAAAGTACCAATTTATATTTTTTTGTGTTTTTTTTTTTTTTTTATTTTTTTTTTCATTTTCCTTTTAAGGATATGTAGAAGACTTATGACAAAAGCTTTATGTTTATGTTTATAATATGTTCTTGGTGAGATTGAGAGTTGATGAGAGTTGCAACAATAGAGATTAGGTTGGTTTAAGGTTAGTTTTGTGATGGATTAGTTGAATAAGGTTGTACTAGATATTAGGCATAATATTCGAGTTGGGTTGATTTTTTGGTTCGTATTTACGGCAAACCATACTTGCTGTCGTATTTTGTTTTGAGGATTGAGCGACCTTAAAAAATGTTTTTCATTAGCGTAACGTAGTTTCAGAAGAGCTTGTTTTCGAATAGATAATTTTTCATATAGCACACTTTAAAATCGGACTTAAAAATTACGGCTCAAGTTATGACAATAAACTTGAACTTTTTTCGGCGAAAATGGACAATGCAAGACTAGATCAGCAGCTAAAGCGGGCGTTTCGAGCCCTTTCGGGTCCCGAATGGCCAAAGTATAAACACGAAAGTTGTCCGAAATGAGATTTTACTAAGTTCGTTGGCAACTCTTAGCCTAAAAGTCATAATAACGAGAGACATGTTTCCACAAATAGGAAAAAAATAGGTTTTTAAGAAAACTCTAAATAATGTGGGCTGATGGGAAAAGAAAAAGGGGGTTTCGGGCACTTTCGAACGATTTTGGATGTTTTAAATGCGAGCGAAACATATAGAAATACTAGGTAATTAGTTAGAACAACTAGAAACGTGTGACAAGTTATTCGAAGCCGAACTTAATAAAATGTAGGATTATTAAAAATAGTACGAAACGGACATTTTAGGCGATTTAAACATAAGGAGTAGGCGGTTTAGAATTGTTTAAGCGATTTGTAAAATATGGAAACTTAAGAAAATAGGGGACGCTATTAACGTTTTGAAACTAAAAAGTTTCCTAAAAAGGAAAGTTTCTAAAAATAGTAATTTTTCACAAGTGTCGGGATTTAACTAAGACGTAGAAAAATTCAAAGTCTTTTATTTCTAAAACGCAAACACACTTGGATGCTTTAAATGATAAACATGGATGCTTTACTTGTTTCTTTGATAAATGCTAAGTCATACCCATACTTACTCTAGGTCGCGGCTAGAATTTATTAGACCTCCTTCTATCTTCATAATTTGTTGTGGTTTATCGTTACCTTGCTAAGGTGAGTTCATAGCCCCACATTTTTACTGATTTACAAACGCTTTATACTATTGGGGTGAGAAACATTGTTTGCTTTTAAACTGGACACAAGTTCTTTACGCAAATTTTACTTGTTTATGTGTTGCCTAAGTAACTTACAAACCTACTACTACTGCCCAACTTATCATGAACTGTTAGTTTCTCCTTTTTTTATGATACGGGAGGACCTGTTTGAGGAGCGCGAGTGAATAGATAGATCGACTTGGGACTAAGATCCCTATCCGCAGTAAGCATGCATTTTACTTGTTTCTGTGTCGGATGAAACAAACGGAATATATGTCATGTCGATTATACTTTATGGTGGTCTTTGGTTTGGGACACCGACTTTGGGCAGGAATACTTGCAACAGGATGTAGCATGCCCTGTTGACTAAATTAGCTTCGGTGTCATGAGCTTAGTGCAACAATAAATACTTTTTATTCTTGGTGATGCTTGTATTTGTTTATAGTAGTCACATAGTTTTGAAATCTTGTGGTCCATCTTGTATAACCGTAAACCTATGAATTCACCAACATTATGTTGAGTTTTAAACATGTTTTCTCAGGTGCTTGCTTGGATTGATTTTTGATGCTAATGTGGAGTCTATGTGCTATGTGATTCGCCAAATTTCAAGACTTATCTATTATTTACTCGTTGTCTTTATTAAAACTTTGTTATGCTTCCGCTACTTTTAACTTAGTTATTATGGGCTGTAAAACTTGAATCTATTTTATTTTATGCAACGAGTAAACTTTTTCAAACGTCCATGATTAGTGTCGTTCCTGTTTTATTTGCGTTGGTGATCTGGATTGTTAGGACGTCACGCCCTCGGACACGTATTCCGTCTAGGCCTAGTTTGGGGGTGTGACAGATGGTTCGGGGGGAAGCTAAAACAACTTCCATCTGGAGAGTATCGAGACGGACTACAGATCACCAACATGGACTAAATGACTGTGTCACTAATCGATTCTGATCTACACCTTTTTTATAATATATAAAGATTAATTATGATATAATTATAATATATAATATATAAAGATAAGAGGGTTATGATAAAAAAATCACAATTTATAGTAATCCGGGAGTACGATTCCCGAGTCGTTTCCCCAATGAGGAATGCAATGGAAAGTCGAAAGTCGTTATGAGAATCGATGCTTGAATGGGACCAATTGGAATGGGATTCTAATTCTACAGGAAAATTAAGGTAATTTAAACTAAAAACTATTAAGGGCATAAAATTTAACTAAAACGCCATAACGGGAAATCCTTAAATACGCGCTAAAGTATACTATATCAAAATTATGCCCTAAAAATGAAAACTTAGTTTCTAAACCTCTAAAATGACAAAAGAAAATTTTCTAAAAAAATGTATATTTTTTTTTGGCTTTTTAATAACGTTTTTATGAATTAAAATCTAATTTAATCTATTTAAAATTCTAGAAAATAGAAAATTAATACCTAAAAATTCTAAAAAATGACATTCTACCTTTAGAAAAGTCTAAAATATGATAAAAACTCAGAAAACTATTTTTAACTATTTTTAACTATTTTTAACTATTTTTTATAATAAAAATCTATTTTATAAAACTAATTTTAAAAGCTAAAAATCAAAATAAAATCTAAAAGTGGTAACAATGATTTTAATGCTTGTAAACCTAAAAGTATTTAATCTAAATCTAAAAACTATTTTTTGTAATTTTCTAAAAACTTTTTCTATTTCTTAATGACTTTTTAAATTTTTAACCTACGAAAAATAATTAAAAATAACAAATAAGTATGAAAAATTCTAAAAAAAAGGAAAAGTTCTAAATGATGTAAAGTTCCTAGGAAAATTAAGCTGGTCCACCCAGCTTATCTAATAAGCTCCTAATAAGCCACAAAGTGGCTTGGGCTTATTGGGCTCAAAAAGGTGGTTAAGTAATATATATTTTGCAAAGCTCTACCGGATGAGCTATTGTAGCAAAGTGGTTAAGAGTGGTGTGTGTAAAGCGTTGGGTTAAGGGTGTTGAGGTCCCGAGTTCGAGCCTTGCTCACTTGGGATTTCCACCTTCCCTAATGCTTTTTAAATGCCATTTTTTACAACTTTTTAGAAGACAGAAAAATAAGCACTTTTTGAAAAGACACTATTTTTGTAATTCACAAATAAGCACAGCAATAAGCTCTAAAGGGTGACAGTTTGCTTATATACTAAAAGGCTAAATTGGCCTATCTATTAAGCTTTTTATGATCAAATAAGCTAATGAAATTGATAAATAAGCTATAACAGATACCTAACTATCCCTAATAAGCATAAATGATCAAAAATAAGCAACTATATTAAGCTAAAGAATGCAGAATACTTAAAAAGCTAAAACACTTAGAATTTTTAAGCTAAGCTCTACTCTTAAAGGAAATAAGCTAAAATTGACTTAAACTAACCTAATAAGCTATACTAACCCTAAATAAGCTAGGAAAATAAGCAAATAAGCACAAATAAGCCAAATAAGCAAAATGGCACAAAACAGCAAGCAAAAAGCAAAGGGGGCACTTTTGAGCTTAAAAATAAGCTCAAAGATGGATCCTTACAGCTTAATGAGTTATACCACTGAAAAGTTCTGACAATAAGCTACAATAATCAGAAATCAAATAGGAGTTTGAAACAAAGATACGCCTTTAAATTTGCTTAGGAAAAGAGCTTTTCTCACTCAGAATCAACACTTAGAAGATTTTTACAATCTTGACAATTCACTACTTTTGAGCTTATAAATAAGCAAACATATCTAGAAACATTACTGAACTTAAGACCTACGAACAGATTGCGATTTGACTACATAGAACACATAACAACAATAGAAAAACATTTTGAAATCAAGAATAAGCCACAATGATCATATCAAAAAGCAATTTCTTCTTTTTTCAACACTTTGCAAAATTTTTGACAGAAATGAAAAATCACAAAACAACAATGCAGGCCTAATGATTTTGATACTAACTTGTTTTACCACTTGCATAAACACCATAAAACTGTGCAAACTTTCTCAAAATTAAAAATGCATAGATCTAAATCTGACTCAAAAGTCCAAAAGCAGGATTCACCCTTTTGACATTAAACAAGGTTAAAACCAAACACCCTTTAAAACAGTTTTTAGTACTATTAACTGAATAAAAAGCTATTAAGCTGAAACTCTCTCAAAGACAGTGTTAAACAGCTTATAACAAATTAATGGAACCTCTATAAGCAATCAAATAAGCAGAATTTAAGCGTAGGACACTATGTTACTATTTTTTGTTTTTTTTTAACTTTTTTATAGAAAGCTTACAAATGAAAATTTAAATTAGCATTGAAACTAAATAAGCACTAATCAACAATTATAAGCACTAATAAGCTATTTTAAACAACTATAAGCAGGATTAAGCTAAAATGCAAGTTAAAGCTATAAAATGAAATTGAGGACTTACAACTGCCTTTGCTCAAACAAGGCTTATAAAATGCTCAAATAAGCTATCAACAAGCTCCAGCTTATCCAGCTGGTGGGGTCCTAGAAGCCCATCCAGATCTGGCTTCCCTTCCATTACAAGCTGTGGTAAATTTAGGGTGAAATTTGAGTGTAAATATGCTCAGTTAAGCTTTAAAACTTTAACTGAGAGTATACCAAGTTTATGAATGAATTTGAGAGCTTATTGAGCTTTGTCAGAGTATAAAAGAGCTTTTTAAACCATTATGCATGAAGTAAATCAGGAAATTACAACATGAACAATATCACAACTTAATTTGATTTATATTAAGACTGATATACAAGCTAAAAGAAGAAAATTACATTTAAATGAAAAGACAATAAGCTAAATATTACATAAAAATAAGCTATTAAAAACTAAAAACTATATCTGTGAGTGAGGACTGAGCTCCTTTTATAGGCAAGAGAGGAGGTTTACAGGCCCTTACACGCTCCTCCTTGATCTCTAAATCTTGGCCCTTTAATTCTTGCCATCATTAGCTGCTCTTTTTTATCCGTTGGATCAAAGTGTGAGAACACGGATTGCCAGCGTGGCATTCCTTGTGTCAGAGGCTTTGTGTTTCTTTTGCATTGGATTTAGTGTAAATTTCCCATCATTTGGTATGTTTGTTTGCTTCCAACGTGTCATTCCCTTTGTGTAAATGGACCAATAGATGCTCTTGAGGTGACGTTTCTTTTATGAGCTGTGGCTTAGTACTCAAATCTTTGTTCCACATTGTCAATTAGGATTTACCCTTTATTTTTAAAGCAGGGTAAAATGAGAGAGATGATGAATAGTAAAAACTACTTTTCGCGCCTTTTCTTTTCTTTTTTTATAACGTTGTTTGACCTGGGTGGGTTTGATTTGGGCCGGGTAAAAAGGATTGGGCCATGGTTTTATTAAAAAGGAATGGGACGGTTATAATTAGTTTTAGGTTTATATAAGAGATAACGACCGTTATCTCTTTAATAAAAAGGAGATAACGGTGTTAGGGTTTAGGGATTATTTGTGAATTTGATAAAACATTTATGCTCTTTTTGGGTATTTTAAGGGTTTTGGCATTTTGTGGGATGACCATTGCTGACCAAGGGTTGACTTTTAATGAGCTTTTGCTAGAAACTTCTGGCTCTTGTGCACTCTATCCGTTCCCGTGTCTGTGTTTGTCCAGTTTTGACCGTTTTCTTATGATTTTTGCATTATCCGTACCTACTCATCACAAATGACAGAACAAGCAATATAAAAGCATAATTTGTACAATTTGTTCATTTATAGGCCATTTTTGGTATAGAAAGGATATGCGATTTCTCACATATCAGATTTTCAGATTCAGTAATGTCAGATTCAGATGAATCAGGGGTCATATACACGGAGATATCCAGTACATTTGAGGAGTTGTCAGATATAGGATCACCAGGAGTTGTACCATCACCCGACTCCATACCGGGCCTCGAGGAGCCACAGTCACCACCCCTACCAGATTTTGTCCCAGAGCCGGTATATCCCGAGTATATGCCACAAGAGGACGAGATGTTTCCCGCTGAGGAACAACAACTGCCTGCTGCTACCTCACCCACTGCTCAGTCACCAGATTATGTTCCAGAGTCCGATCCTGAGGCAGACCCAGAGGAGGATGACGACGAGGACGCTGAGGAGGATCCTATCGATTATCCTGCCACTGGAGGAGATGACGACGATGACGAGGAAGGGTCATCAGAGGATGATGAGGATGATGATATGGACATCGAGGCCGATGATGATGAGGAGGAGGATGAGCACCCAGCTCCTGCCGACTCTGTAGTTGTTGCTTTACCAGCTGCTGATCAGGCCCCATCTGCGGAAGAGACAGAGCCATTCAAGACTGATGAGTCTGCGACCATACCACCACCACACCCTGCATATCGTGTGACAGCTAGGATTTCTATTCCATCTCCAGTACCTACACCAGTATGGTCTGATACAGAGGTTGCCAGACTTCTCGCTATATCTACTCCACCATCACACCGTTCTCCCCGTGGTCGTCAACACTTCCCCAGATACCTTCTCCACCACTACCCCCGATACCATCTCCATCACTACCAGTATCACCACCACTACCAGTATCATCACCAGTGCCTGTGTTATCTCCATCACCACCTGCTAGTCCTATTTGTCTGTTGGTCCTATGTGAGGTGCCTAGTTATATGTTTATGTCTGAAAAGTTAATCAAATATGCAAACTCTTGTAAAAATCCAAATTTTCTCCACGTCACGATAAATGATTCTTGTTTTCTTGCTTTAATTGCTTGAGGGCAAGCAATAGCTAAGTGTGGAGGGATTTGATAACGCCTAAATTATACATGTTTTCGATGGCGTTATTTATACATATTTTATCATTTCTCGTGAACTTTTGATACTTAATAGCATGAAATACTTGCAGGTTCACTTGAAGACACCCCGAGGTCAAATTAAACAAATATCAAGTACTTCTACACTTCGCAAATCAAGATACAAGAAAAGATAAAGTCTCAAGCTGAAAAGTGCAAATGTGCGCCGCACTTACCCCATGTGCGCCGCACTTCTCCTCAAAGTCAAAAGAATTAAAAGGCTGGTCAAAATAGTGCATTAACTCCCCAAGTACGCCGCACAAAGTATTTTGTACGCCGCACTTCCCATCTGGCCACACAAATAAATGAAGTCATTAAATGCGCCCGCCGCACTTCTACCCGAAAATCAGCCTATAAATAGAGCCAAAATTCTCACACATTTTCATCAATCAAATCATTCCCTTCATACTCATCAACTCATTCTTACACACTTCTCTCATCTCACACACAATCCCTTTTCCCTTATGATGTTCTAAACCTTCCCAACCTTTTCCTAAACCATAAACACCATACCTTTTGAAGATTCAAGATCAAACAACCAAGAACGAAGAAGAATATCATCTTAGTTTATTGAAATAATAAAGTTTTTTGTTGAATCAAATTATGTTATTACCTACATAGCCATGAGAGGCTAATTCTCTCATGACTACTCGGTGAAGTTATGATAATGAATAAGTGTTTGGTATGATCGTGATCTCATTAATCTCAAGCTTATGTTGCAACCCTATTATATCTTATCTTGTCGGTTTTGCTTATCAACTTAGATTATATAATCATATCGGTATAGGTCGAAAGACCCGTTATGATCTATATGGTTTTAAAGATTTGTCTATAGTCTTTATCGTCTGTGTCGAGAAATCCACTTTCGTAAATTGATAAACAAAATAAGCTTTGATATAATAAGTAACTGGATCATTTGAGTGACACATTTGGTCTAGCCAATTAAGTATAAGTTTTAAGTTAATTTGTGAAAACGTTTCTGACGAGAAATCCTTTTTATAAGTTAAGGTTCCATCTTGGAGGTCTATATCATTACCATTACTTATAAATTATTTTCAACTATCCGAGTAATCATCCTTATTATCACTGGGTAAAACAAAAAGTTATTTTCAAAATTGTTAAAGTCTATTTTCTTTCTGATTATTTGAACACTACTCAAATCTCTGTGGACGACCTGGTCTTACCTAAAAAAGATTATACTACATACGTGAGTTATACTTTTACCCGTGTGTTTCCCTATAATAAAATTGGTATTTTCAGTCATTATAAATTTAAAGCTTTCGAAACACATCAACATAAAATTAATAATCTGTTATGAATTGAGAGGACATTGAAAAGGTTGAAAAAATAATTAATGATTTCACCTAAAATTAAAGTCTTAAGGTATATAAAGGGTTTCAAAGTCTTAATTACATCAACAAATCTTTAAATGTGACTTTTTGATTGGATTTTTTAGGATTATAAATAACAAACAATCACCATCTTCACCGCCATTATTTTCTGCGGTTTTGTACGAAAAAGGACACCAGAGGTTCATAACCGAAACTTCAAGAACAACTATTACCAAAACCAAATCGATACAACCCATATTACACCTATAGCTAGACACAACCAAACCTTCACACATCAGTCTCAAGTCATTTTATGCGGTTTAGTACGAAAAGGTGCAACACATTTGACTTATAACATGGACTGAGTCAACTCGGTAATTACCGAGTCCACTCAGCCGACTCAAAGGAACAAAAAGATGAGAAAGAACAGACAATTAAAACAATACACCTACCCAATATCTTGAAGTTTGATGTGGTTCGAACTTAAGACAAAAACACGCAGCTTGGATTGTCTATGGTTTGTTCTTATGCTGACAGACTTTTGGTTCGAGTATCCAAGAAGAAAAAGAAAACCGCTTCTCATTCGAATTAAAAAGAAAGAACGCTCTGTTGGTGTTTGTGATTTGTGTTTAAGGTAAATAGAAAGAAGCAAGAAAAAACCATCGTTCTTTGGTATTATTTTCGAACAACACAAAAGCATAAAAGAGATTTGTTCTAACTATTGATTTGGTTGCAAGAAAGATTGGTAACTGAGTATAAAGGGCTGCGTGATTTTAAACTTTAAGAGAACAAGAAATGTTGTGCCTGCAAGGAAAAGTGAATACAATTTCTTTGCTTGCATTTGTGTAGAGTGTTTTTAGAGTTAGGGCATTATAGTCGACTATTGAATTGTTGGGCTTTTTCTTTGAAAGTGATTTTGGGCTGAAAATTATCTAAAAGGAACTTAGGATGAAATTGATTAACAGAAAAAAAATTATATAAAAAAAATCTAAGCACAAAGCCCATTATAGTCGACTATTCAATTGTATAAAAGTAACACCAAAGCCCATTGACGTAGTGTTTCTTAATTGCAAGGATCAGATGAACAAGACGGTGCGCAATGAACAATTAGATACAACCCGTGTGCATCGCACGGGTCTAAATGCCTCGTTTTATGTTTTTTAAAGGCCTCGTTTTATGTATTTTAAAGATTATCTTGTATCATAATTTAGTTAAAGGTCAAATAACATGACCCTTAGTGGATGAAATCAAAATAAAAATACCTATTTGTATATGGGTTTTTCTAACTTGCGTCATAGGGGCACAAGATAAGAAGGCAAGGGCCTACAAAAGAGTATAGAAAAGTACACAGAGATTCGCTATTTTGTGGATCCCTGTGTACTTTTCTTTACTTTTTTATAAGTCCTTGTGTACTTTTCTGTACATTATTCCCTTTTTATCTTGTGCCTCTAAGGCGGTTAGAAAAACCTTTTGTATATTGGCATATTGCCACTTTGACTTGATCTCGTTAACACGCTTTAACAGGTAAGTGACACATGTAGGGCCGCCAAAAGCAGTTAGAAAAACCTTTTGTATATTGGCATATTGCCACTTTGACTTGATCTCGTTAACACGCCTTAACAGGTAAGTGACACATGTAGGGCCACCAAAAGCAATTAATGTCGTACGAGGTGATGTCAACCATATAATTCCAACTGGCCACAAAGTTCGTAGGCCAAATGGTTACCATGACTTTTAGACGATAGTGATGGAAGAAGATTTTCGAATTGAGAATAAAGATGATATATGCATATAATTAAGTTAACTTGTGTAGGTTAAATTACGAACCAAAGTGAGCGAGTGCGTATAGCTTTAAAAACCAACATGCTGACGCTGTCGAAATTAGAACATGAACACGATCATGATCGAATAATGAGTCGAAACGTAAATAAACTGGGATTACTCGTGATCTTTAGCTATTTGTGGAAAACATTTGGAATCCACATTTTAGATTTAACTTCTCTAATATAAATCTATAACCTTGCTTAACATTATTCCAAATGAATAAAATAAACAATGGAAAAACAAGTAATATTTGAAATTCAAAGATTTCAAATCATATCTGTTATTCTATTAGCACATGAAAAGTGAGTTGGATGTTCAAGTTAATTAAGCCACTAATCTCCACACGTCTCAACACAACGTGAAAGCCAGCATTTAATTAAGAAATCATCTTCCAATCTTATCTTAGCTATAAATACCAAACAAAATTTGTCGCTCATCATCCAAATTCAGTTAAGAGTTTTGCATACTTAAATATCAATGGCGAACGGTAAAGCAGTTGCACTAGCAGTTGGTTTCATCTTGCTGAACCTTGCTGGTCACTGCTATGGTTATTATGGCGGTCTCCAATACGGGTTCTACAAAGGCAAGTGTCAAACTTCAGATGTTGAAGACATTGTAAGAAAAACTGTCTACTCCAAGTTTCTTAGAGACCGAACAATCGCCCCTGCTCTCATTCGTATGCAATTCCATGATTGCTTTGTTAATGTGATGTCTTTTTAAAATTGATGCATGCATGCATGCATCCCTAATGCACATTTGATTAATTAGAGTTTGGTCGAATTTCTAAACCATATCCAAAATATACTAAAAATTAAAGTTTTATTAATCTGAATCTGTCATCATCATCTGTTTACAACATGTTCTATCTATTTATACATAACGAAAGGGTATGATTGAAGGGTCGTGATGGTTCGGATGAACCAACAGATGTGTCCCTTCCAAAATAACTGCCTAATAACTGATTTTGTAACTGCTTTTGTAACTAACTTTGTACAGCAGATTGGGATTAGCCCACTAATTGGGTTCGGCCTAATATTCTCCCCCCTAATCACAATCGTTGTGACGTAGATCTTGAGGTTCTTCACTGATGCTAGTGATCAGCCATATATACAGTTTATCATTGCTTCTTCGTTATTGTCCACCTTTAGTTTGATCTTCATTATGTCCATGTTGATCATATTTTTCCTTCATTGTTGTGATCTTCCTTAAGTCCAGGTTGATCATTGCTTTCGGTTGGTTATACCACCAACACTTTGCCTTCCTATTGGAGTTGTTGCTAGTGAATAAATCTCCTTATTCTAGTCGATCCATGCATTTTCCCGGTTATACCACCATCCAAGCTTTCACTGCCAACCCTTGTTGTTTGAATATCGTTAAGTCCCGAAGTTGAATGGAATTTTCCTTCCATTCATTGTTTTGTGATTCCTCTTGGTAAGAACCATGTCTGGTGCTTTTTCAATAGTTGCCATAAGTAATGTTGGTTCCAAGTCTTCTTCAAGAGAGATTGGATTGTTCTTCTTTCCTTGATGGACATTTGTTTGCAAAATGCCCATACTCCTTGCATTTGAAGCATAGCACCTTACTCTTATCATGAGTAAATTTATTTGAGTTGTTGTTTGTTTCTTTTTTGAAATTATTTTCTTGGCCTCGCGATTGGTTAAATCCACCATGACCACGTTTTCTGAATTGTTGGCCTTGATCTTCATGTCGTGTGAACAATAAACTTTCCTGAGTGTTCACTGGCCTTTTATTCTTGTATTTGAGTCTTTCTTCAAAAGTCTTCAGTCTCCCGATTGCTTCGTCTAGTGACATCTCGTCTAAATCTGAGTATTGTTCAATGGATGCAACAATCTGAAGGAATCTGTCGGGTATGGCATTTAATAATTTTCTAACGAGAGTGGAATCTTCGTATGTTAATCCGACGCTTGCTGCCTTGTTGATAATACCCGTCAACCTTGTAACAAATGAATCTATTGATTCATTTTCTTCCATCTGTAACATCTCAAACTCCGATTTGAGTGTTTGTTGTTTTGCCTGCTGGACACGGTTTACTCCAACGTGTCTTGTCTTCAAAGCATCCCAAAACGTTTTCGCGGTTTTGTGTTTTGTGATTTGAAGTAATTGTTCTTCTGGTAAGGCTTGGTAAAGGAATGCGATAGCGGTTTTTTCCTTTTTGTTGTCTGCTTGGGTTTTTTCATTTGGTTCTATCATTTCCCATAAACCATTCGCTTCAAGAATGATTTGCATTCGAATTGCCCAAGTTGTGTAGTTTGCCCCTTTCAACATAGGGCATTGAAAATGGGTTGTTGACCCAATTTCTTTTATCTTAGAAGTATCATTCTTCCCGGACATTTTTAAAACTTTTGTCTAAAAGTCTAAGTCTAATAACAAAAAAAATCCTTTATTTGTTATTTAAAAAAATCCTTTATTTATTATAATAGAATTTTATTTAGTACTATTATAATAGTTAATAACAAAAATCCTTTTGTTATTAAAAGTTTTTTATCCATTAGGGCAAATTCTAAAAATATATTATGTGCAAAATAGCAAAAAACTTTAAAGAAAACTATATATATAAACAAAAGTGGAAGGGTTAATCGGTTTTTTTTTGAAACATGTTGGGTATTATACACCCGGTGCCCTTTTTCCTTATATTATGCACCTCCTTTTTTTTCTTTTTGGAGACCAGACGTGTTTCTTTTGTTCTTTGGAGAAAACGAGTCTCTGTTGAGACCAATTGTTTTCTTCTCTTCCGTCCTTGTGATGGTTATCCGCCCGATTAAAAGGCCGGTTCAACCGTCTTGTTCTCTGCGATCGTGTTCGTAACCATTGGTTCCCTTTTGATTGATTTGCGAAATTAGGGTTTCGCAAATTGGGGATCTTTGAAATTCGTTCGAGATATGGATGATTGTGGGTAACATGAGTCGATTGAGGGTTCGATAAAGGGTGCGGTTCTTGTTTCCTTCAGAATCAGGTGTGTTCGCTCCTTTTGATTCTGATTTGTGCCCCTTTGATGATGACTTTGTGTTATCTGATTCGATGTGGGTTTTTTTGTTTTGAATCTGTGAAAGAGATTCTAACCGTGCCTAACCCTTAATCTAATTTCTGGGTTATGTTTGTTTTCAGTTTTATTGTGTTTCTTGACACATCCGTTGCAATGGTGAAACCCGTTATTGTTTGCCAGTGATTATTCACTTGGTAGCAATTGCTGGATTCGCCTGATATAATTTGTTTGACAAACACAAGATGATTTTTGATTGTGTTTGTGTGATTTGCAAACTGTTTTGGTCCGAAAGTGATCAAGATTACTTACATAATAAGTATGAGATATTTATGGAATAGATCATGGTGAATATTCTAAGTTTTAAGAATATATTATAAATTGACTAGGACTACATGGTGTATAAAAAGAGGTCCCAGGGCATAGAGTTTTATATGAATTAGCATCAAAAATTGTACCAAAAATGAGTCATTCATAGCTTCAAGGTTTTGTAACTCTAATACTAAGAGAGTATTCTTATTATTTGTAATATTAATATTGGAGCTTTTATTGTTGAATTATATTGTTTTGTGTTACTATTTCATTGAAGAATTCTTCTTATATTAAAGATTAGATCCTGCATAATCTTTAGTATTATCAAACAAAGTTTCTTAACTAAGTTGTGTTAGATTTATCTAGCATAATCTAACCTTACACAAGCTAAGAAATTCAGTATCCATTCAAGTGGTTCAACAAGGTTTCGTCTTTGTATAAAGCTTGTTGCTTTAAGAATCTTTTGATAAGAAGACATGAATCAAGACTCAGTACATATGGTGGCTGCATCAAAAGTGCCTATGCTCAAACCAGGTGAGTATGAGCTTTAGAGGATGAGGATGGAACAGTACATCCAGATGATTGATTATTCTCTATGGGAAGTCATAAAGAATAGTAATGCACCTCCAATAAAAAAGGTTGTTGAAGGTGTTGAGACTACAATTGCTCCTTCAACTGCTAAAGAAAAGGCACAAAGGAGGTTAAAGCTGAAGGCAAGAAGCACTTTATTGATGGGCATCCCTAATGAACATCAATTGAAGTTTAACTCCATCAAAGATGCCAAGTCATTGCTACAGGCTATTGAGAAGAGGTTTGGAGGGAATGATGCTACTAAAAAGACTCAGAGGAATCTTTTAAAGCAGCAGTATGAAAATTTTACTGCATCTAGATCAGAGGTATTAGATCAAACCTTTGATAGGCTTCAAAAGCTTATTAGTCAGTTGGAGATTCATGGTGAAAGTATCTCACAAGAAGATGTGAATCAGAAGTTCTTAAGAAGTTTGTCACCAGAATGGAACACACATACCATTGTGTTCAAAAACAAGCCTGAGATATATACACTAAGCTTGGATGATCATTACAATAACCTAAAGATCTATGAACCAGAGGTCAAAGGGATATCAAGCTTAAGCACAAACACACAAAACATAGCCTTTGTGTCCTCAAACAACACCAGCAGCACAAATGGAGCAGTTAATACTGCTCATCGTTACCTAAATGTAGCACTCAGCTACTGCAGGTTAATCAACAAAATTTGAAACTTGAGTGATGTTGTCATTCTGTGCTTTCTTTAACAATGTATAACCAAAAGTCCATAGCTTGGACTTTGAGACTTGCAAAAATTCATCCTAATGTATTTAGAAGAAATAAATTTAATGGTGGCAGTAGGCTATGCTAACAATGAAGCAAGAGATTCTTAGATGATAGAAGGAAGTTTTCTGTAAATGGTTAATGAGACCTTGGGGTTGATAAGTCCAGGGTGGAGTGCTACAAATGCCACTAGATGGATACTTTGCAGGTGAGCTGTAGGGTTCTATGGAACCAAGTAAACCAGAATAGTGAGAACCACTGATGGGTTTGTGCCAGTTGAGATAAATATTTATAATTCTTTGATCTCTTGTGATGGTGCTGGTTATGATTGGAGTGATCAAGCAGAAGAAGGTCAACTAACTTTGCTCTCATGGCTTACTCTTCTACAAGTTCTGACTCTGAGTTATCTACTGACTCAAACTGTTCATCATCTTGTTTGGAAAATGTTAAAATTCTTAAAGAACAAAATGAACAACTGTTAACAGATTATGGACATCTAAGTTAATGGCTTATTACTTACAAAACAGGTTTAGATGTCTGTTAGAAATGTTAAAGGGCCCCCCACAGACTTCTAGTTTACTAGGAACAATGAGTTGTTTTTGAGGAAGATATAAGGTCTTAAATCGTGAGATTCATTTAAGGAAGTAGCCACATTACAGAGCTTTAGGAGGATATTGGAACTGGCTCATAAACAAAAGATGAAATTCACGCTAACTGTAGAATAATTTGAGAAAATTCATCTAAAAGTTTAAGGCAAACTATTAGCTGTCAGTTAGTTGATAAGTGCAAAATAAAGTTTAGGGTATATTGTTGTTCCACCTTACTTACAGGAAATTTATGCTCCATGACATGATTTGTCTTTCTCTGGTCTAGAAGTGTTATGTGAAATGAACCCTTATAGTTAGTGAGTCATACAGTTTTAGAAGCCATGAAGTTGACGGATGTGAAGCTTAAGGCTAGTGCAGACAAGCCTAAGGCTGTTAGGAAGAATAATGGTGCTTTAATTATTGAGGAATAAGTGTTTGATAGTGAGGATGAACCTGAGTCAAATCCTAAGATAGAGAAGAAAACTGTTAAACCTAGTTTTGCTAAAATAGAGTTTGTTAAATCTAAAAAGCAAGTAAAATCTCCTAGGAAAATAAATGTTAAACCATGAGTGTTCAAAATTAGGTAAACACTCAATGTCATAGTGGAAACCAAATGAAACTAGAATTACATGATGTCTCAAAGACTAAGAAGTAATTTTGAGATGATTAACAAAGCTTGCTATAAGTATGGAAGTTTTGATCATCTGCAGTATGATTGTGATAAGAATCAGAGACAGTTTAAAAATAAAGAGATGGTAAAACCAATGTGGAACTATACTCAAAAGGTGATGTTGATCCCAATGAATAGATCTTGAACTCCTTAGCTTGATGTAAGGTTTAGTATCCTTGGATAAATCTAAAGACACTAAGACTGAACCTTTGAGTATATGATATAAACTATGCGGAATCTAGTTTATACCACTAAGAAGAATAAAGAAAAAGTATGTTTGAGATACGGAAATACAACCAAAACAATAAGCTTTAATTATTAATAAGAACATCTTTGACAGTGTTAGGTTTAACCTTTGAAGCAATGAATACTATGAAATGACTGATATGATGTGTATGTGTATTTTTCTAATAACTATGCCATTGGGTTCCTTTTATACACTAAGGATATATCTTAATGGGGCTTACAAAAATGCTACAATGTAATGATTATCTATTTCTAATTTAACTTAATGCATATCATAATAGCTGTATAACTATTTATGCTAACAGTACTAACTATACTTGCTTAAAGTAAACTAAATAAAGTACATAGCAGTAACTAACTAGTATAACTAACATTACTATCTACTTAGTCTGTTTTCTTCAATCTTTTAGCAGCAGCATCAATATGAGACCAGCAGTAGTAAATTATACAACCAGCTGTTTAGTGTACTCTGAATTCCCATCCATAACCCTCCCCTTAAACTTTGTTATTTACATGTCAATCATCAAGTTTCTTCACTATAAGCTCCATAAACACCAGGAGGATGTATCCAAACACTTTACTACTATTCAAGCAATGATTTGATGAACTTGATAAGCTCAAATGCCATAGTACTTTCTTCTTCAGCTTCTAACTGCAAGTTCAGTGTGAGTCCCAAACTGAATAGATCTTTTCAACCTATTAAGGATGATAGCCAAGTTGTATAAATACAGTTTGACTATATAGAAACACTGACTATGAATACCATGTGCTAATGCGGAAACTTAACACAAGTACTAAGAAGAACAATGAAAAACTAAATAATAATTTCTATTAATCTGCTTTGAGTGATTACAGATTACTAACTATGAGATATGATTTGTATGAGATGTATTGAGCTCGTCTCCATCACTATGCCATGAGGGACCCTTTTATAAACCAAGGATAAACCCTAACAGGCTTACAAAACGCTAACAGATAATACATATCCTTTCCTAGAAATTTATGTATCTTCATATCTCTTAAACTGGTATAAACTAATTTCTCTACTAACGGTACTAACTAACTGATCCAGTATATTACAATATTTTGTACTGTCAAGTACTAACTATAACTATCGTACTAACTATTATACTAACGGTTACTAAGTTAGGATAATTTAAGTCCCACAATCCTCCTTTTAAACATGAACGTTTGATCTCTTTAACTTCATGTTTCTTTTGATTGATTCTCTCAAGTTAATAGAGGATGTTTACAAACACTTGAACTTATCTTGATCCCTTTTTAAACACTATCCATCTTATGCAGCAAATTTGCTCTTTCTGACATAACAGAACCTTCTTTTAGAATCCATCCAACTAAGTTGGTCTTTGTAAGTTTTTGCAAACTTCCAGCATATCGGATTTGATGTTCCTTTACAGTAGCGTTGCTTGGATAGTTAAACTTTTATTTGAAAAATATGGTGAGTTAATTAACATATAGTTTTGGTTAACTGTCAACATCAACGATTTGATTTGTCTTTTACTTATACCATTTGCTTTTGGACAAGCCATTGCTTCTTGTATAAACATGGTGCATTGATAAACACAATATTAGTTTTTAGCAAACTATCAGCTATCAACAGATTTGATTAGTCTTTACCAAGAACTGTTTGATCTTGGACTAGCCAACTCTTTACCAATGAAGCAAGGTGAGTTGAAAACCCTACAATTTTTGGTAAATTGTCAACCATAAAACGGATTGAGAGGTCTTTTACCCACATTGACCGTTTGCTCACGGACTAGCCAGTTCTTATGCCTGTTAAGCATGGTGAACTGATGACCATTTGTTGTGTGGTGGTTAGCCAACACTCAAACCCTTCTCAATTCCATCATTCTTTATCTATCTGTTGCTTAATGAATCTTATCAAATCAAGAGCAACAAAACTTTCTACTTTTTCTTTCAACTTCTAATCCCAGATCAAGCATTCTTTGCAATAACTCCTTGGAAAGAGGATATCTTCTTTCAACTAACATATGGATAACAATCCCATCTTCAAGCTCCAGAATGCAAACTCCACAAGCTTCATACAATCTCCAAGTGATAATCTTCCATTCTTGTTGATTACTCCAGAAATCACTTTGATCATTTTCTTCAGTTGAGGATTCCATCATTATCTTCAAGTCTCCCCAAAGAATCAACTCAAATCCTTCTAATGTAATTTCTGAGTACTGTTCCATCATCAACTCATACAAATGAAATAAATCTTGCCTATCAAATATATGAAGTATCTCCATCAGATAGTTGAATGCCCTGAAGTTCCCATTGGCTCTGTATATAACAAGATAGACTCCATCTGGTGATGACACCTTGTCCAATCTAGTAATGACAGATTTCTTCTCCATTATCTCACTATCAATGGTAGCTTCAAATGTAACAATCTTTAGGCACTTTCTATGTTCATCATCATTGTCATCATCTATTTGTTTTCTTGGCTTTTTCCTTGCAATCGTTTTGATATAACCACTCTTTCTTTTCTTAGTACCTTCTTCTTCTTTACCAACCTCCTTGACACTTTCATTCTTTGAAGAATCAATTCCTTTTTCATTCATCTCTTGTATTATTCTTTCATCTTCAGCAGACCCAATAGCAATGAAATCATCATCTGACCTTTTTATCTTTTCATACAGAGCCTGTATTTCCTCAAACTTCTTGGTTTTCAAATGAGAGTGCTGGAAATTTCCTACACGCTTCAAGTAGGTCATCATTTGATTTCTTAATTGATTCTTTGTAGGTGGTTTATTCCTAATAGCTTCTGATCTTTGTTGAGCAAGAAATCTTCTTTGAGCAGCAATTGTGTCATGAAGGAATTTTGCTCTTTCTTCTACTGTGAATTGCTCTCTTTCTTCTTCTTGAAGCCTTTCAGCTAGAAGCCTATCAGCCTCAATTCTTGCCTTTATATCATCATAATTTCTTGTGAGAGAATCATTTGTAGCTTCTTTTTCAGTTAATCTTGCTCTTTCTTCTTTTGTTTCCCAATCCTCTTGCAACAATCTAGCCATCTCATCATCACTAGCAAGTTGCTTAAACTTCTTTTTAGCTTTAGGAATACCCTCAGATTTAGTTTCAGACTCATATTCCTCTTCAATTTTCTTTTTCCCTTTATCTTTTGGATCAATCTTTGGAAGAGGCTTTAATGTCAATAATGATCTAGTTGAAGTAGGCCTAGGTCTCTCAGTCTGTTCAACATCCTTAAACTCTACTCCTTTCTCCTTTTCTCTTGAAACTGCTTTGGCTTGGCTCATGTTGAGCAGAACCTGAGCAATTGTTTCATCATCTCCAAACATTGTAGAAGTAGTTGTTTGAGTAGTTTGAATAGTTTGAGTAGCCCTTCTTTCTTCAGTTTGATCATCAGTACCTTCATCTGTCCTATCGGTACTATCTTTTTCTTTGTCGGTACTAACTTTGAATCCATCAGTACTAACTTTTGGTCTGTCAGTACTAACTTTTTCCTTGTCAGTACTAACCTTTTGTTGAGCAGTACTAAGTACATCTTCAGTACTAACTTCAGCATCAGCATTCTCCTTTTCTTCATTCACTACATCTCTTGTCCTCCCCACATCTTGAGCATCATCAGTCTCCATATTATCCAATGTATCTTCAGGAATCTCATCAAATAATGGATCTTTATGAACTGAAGGTTCACCTTTGGCAGACTTCCTCCCCTGTTTGGATACAGACTCTTTTTGCATCCAGTTTTTCTTTAAGGATCTCTTTCCTGCCAATCTTTGCTTTAAGGAAACACTCTTCATCCATGCTCTGTGGTGTGTGATAACAGGTTTGGCTTGCTTCTTGAGCTTCTTGATCTGTGCCTTCAAGTGTTGAATTTCCTTGGCTTGATCTGAAACCTGTGTACACAAAGAGATACAAAGATCATAGACACTTTGGAGTGTCATGTCACCCTCATTCCCTGAAAGGGATTTATCACTGGATGAATGACCTCCTTGATTCCCATCAGAACTTTCTGGAATAGAATCAGGAATATGAGGAGTAGGTGAAGGTCTAGGTGATGGGTCAGACTGAGGCTCAACATTTGCTTCACTTGGGTGAGGAGGAGAGGGTGTAGGTTGTGCTTCAGATGGTCTTTCTGAAATGGCACCCTCATCCTCAGTTGGTTGTACCAACATAGAAGCAAATAAAGGTGTGATTTTCCCTGAAAAATGTTTACCCTTTTTAACCATAAAGGAGAAAACTTTACTTGTCAAAGCATTTACAGGAAAATGATCTAAAGGTACTTGTACATTCACTAGCTGTTTACCCAAAAAGATTGAAATAAAACGTGGATACATTACAAACTTCTTCTTTGCATCTAAATGTCTAAGCATACCATCAAAAATTAATTTAGAAAAATTATATTTCTGATTAGATGTTAAGCAAATGACAGCAGTGGCAATGTTAGTGGGAATTTGATCCCAAGAGGTGCTTTTTGAGCTAATACAATGATTCATTGTATGAAATAGAAACCTCTATTGGGGTGAAAACAAAGCTTTATTAAATGTTAACACAGTTAAATCCCCCTCATAGCCAATGAGTTGTATAGCATCAAATATAGCCTGATTAGGTAGAGAATCTATCCCATCAGCATCATCAAAAAGAAGGTCACTTCTTATTGATGCTTCAGAGATAGACATAGGCTTGCCAGCTACTTTGGCAGTAATCTACCTTACATTGTTGATTATTTTGGATTTAGTAGACATCCAAAATTGTTCAACAAATGTAGTAGAGACTACTGGACTTACAGTGAGAGCATGATGAATGGAGCTTCGCGCAAGAAAATAAATAACTTCATGAAACTCTGCATTCCCTTTAGTCTTCTCTAAATAAGCGCCCATATTGTGCTTAGGGCATGATTTAAGAATAGCCATGGTGGTTAAATTAGTGATCGTCGGTTGAGAGAGAGATTAGGGCTTGTATGGAAGAAAATATTTGAGAGTGATTACGTAAGTAAACTGTGCAATTGAGATGGGTTTATATAGGTTTAGCAAACCTAAAATCAAAGAAACCGTTTCAATTTACACTTTGTACCCTTGGCGGTATTTTCTTTAACGTCTCTATAGCGGTACTATCTTTGCCCAACGGTACTAACTTTGCACTGTCAGTACTAACTTGTGCCAATCAAAAAATGAACAAGGTTGGCAACAACAATACTTCAATACCATCTTTATCTCTTCCCAATGACTCTTAAAAACCCAATGAACTTCTTGAAATTCATCACTGATGGTTAAAAATGCTTCTGCACACTAAACACTTCATACAAACTATACAAAAAATCATATTGCCTCCCCTTAACTAATGCAACTTATGGATTGATCATCCCAATAGTAACAACCAAGAACTGGAACCTACTAACATCAAATGCCTTGGTTAGAAGATCAGCTACATTATCATCAGTGTGGATTTTAAGCACCTGTATAAGTTTCTTCTCATAAGCATCCCTGATGAAGTGATGCCTAATGGCAATATGCTTTGTTTTGGAGTGATATACTGGATTCTTGACAATGCATATTGTACTCTCATTATCAATGTAGATCTTTGTGTTCATGAAATTAAACCCATAGTCTAACATTTGATTTTGAATCCACAAAACTTGCCCACAGCAATTGGCAGCAGCAACATATTCTGCCTCTGTAGTAGAAGTAGCCACAATTGTCTGCTTTTTGCATTGCCAAGAAATAAGTCTCCTGCCAAGAAATTGACAACCTCCTGTTGTGGATTTCCTGTCAAGATTTGCTCCAGCATAATCACTATCTGAGTAGGCTTCCAGGTCAAATGAGGACACTCTAGGATACCAAAGGCCCAGTTTGGGTTTGCCCTTTAGATACCTAAAAATTCTCTTGACAACACTTAGATGGGAGGTCTTTGGAGTGACCTGAAACCTAGAACAAGCACAGACTGCAAACATAATATCAGGCCTAGAAGCAGTCAAGTACATTAAAGAACCAATCATGGATCTATAAAGATGTACATCCACATCACTGGCTTCCTCATCCTTGACTAAAGGCTTCTGGGTCTCAATTGGTGTACTAGCAGTCTTAACATTGACAAAGTCAAACTTCTTCAGGATTTCTGCAACATATTTATCCTGACTTATAAAGATACCATCTGCTTTCTGTTTGACTTGTAATCCAAGAAAGAAAGTGAGCTCTCCCATAGAACTCATCTGAAATCTACTCTTCATTAATGCCTCAAATTCATCACACCAAGATTTCTTTGTAGAACCAAAGATGATATCATCCACATAAACTTGTACTAATATGATATCATGTTTGTCCTTTTTAATGAAAAGAGTCTTGTCAATAGTTCCTCTTCTATATCAATTCCTTAACAAGAAAGTAGATAAAGTAGCATACCAGGCTCTAGGAGCTTTGTGTAAACCATAGAGAGCTTTCACTACTTTGTAGACCTTCTTAGGAAACTTAGGATATATAAAACCTGGAGGTTGAGACACATATACCTCCTCATCAATTTTTCCATGCAGGAAGGCACTTTTCATATCCATTTGATAGACTATGAATCCCATGTAAGAGGCAAAGGCTAAAAAGATCCTAATGGCTTCAATCCTGGCCACAGGAGAAAAAACCTCATCATAATTTATCCCTTCCTCTTGCCTATGTCCCTGAGCAACTAACCTTGTCTTATTTCTAACCATAACTCCTCTCTCATCTTTCTTATTTCTGTAAACCTATTTTGTACCAATTGCCTTCTTCCCATTAGGCAAATCTATAAGAATCCAAACTTTCTGGATCTTGAATTACAGCAGTTCTTCCTGCATAGCATCAACCCAACTTTCATCTTCAAGTGCTTCAGAGATCTTCTTGGGTTCATTTTGAGACAAGAAACAAGCAAATAAACAATGCTGGAAGTCCTTATGATTATTTCTCATTTGCTTTTGAATATAACTTACAAAAGCATGGGCTCCAAAACTTTTAGTCACTTTACTTCTTGTTTGAACTGCTGATTGTGGATCTCCAAGAATTAGAGTTGAAGGATGAATAGAGTTAATCCTTGATGTGGGAATAGGACTGACATTCACAACAGGTTCTAAATTTGTGAAGTCAGCCAGTGCACCCTCATCATCATAAGATGAATTGTTAAAAATACCATCAGTAGAATTGTCATAAATTTCCTCAAGTGCAGGTATTTCTGAATCATCTTGGTTAGGATTGGTTAGATCAGTGAAGGATAGTCCGCCATAAGGACTGGCAGTACTAACTGATGTGCTAGCAGTATTAACTATGTTAGTACTGCTAGTTTTAGCAGCTCCTGCTTGTAGAAGCAAATCCTTAGTTTCTTAAGCAAACTCCTTTATGAGAGCTTCAGCTGCATCATTAACATCCTGTTCTTGTCTTTTAAGTCTTTCAAGCTCATCCAAAAAGACTTGATCCTCCTTATCTACTAGCTTCTCATTTGTCTTTAAATCAGGATTTTTGTTAGGTTCTTCACATGCTTTTCTTTGTTATTGAGCTCTTTGATGTTGAAGTATAAGAAGACCATATTGGCAGTACAAAGTAGTCCTGAGCAGATTCAGCTTCTATTTCAGAATTTCCTGCATCAATATTATCTTCTATACCTACACTATGATTAGCTTTTTTTGAACCTGCATGTTTGTTAGCTTGATTCTCTGATCTCACATGTTGATAATTCATTGAATCAGTTAAATAATCAAGATCAAACAGCCAAGTTGGTCCTTCCCCTACAACATTTGGTTTATTTTCTAAAAAGGTTATGTGCAGGTTTTCTTTAACCCTCTTGGTTTCTAAATTATATACCCTAAAAGCCTTGCTTTATACAGAATACCTTACTAAAAATCCTTTATCTGATTTCCCATCAAACTTGCCCAGGTGGTCAATGGTATTCAAGATGGTTACATGGCACCCAAAAGGTCTTATATAGCTTATGATTGGTATTTTACCAGTTATAAGTTCATAAGGTGTCTTATTTTAAAGCTTGGTCACTGATACCCTATTAAGGACATAACAAGCAGTACTAACTGCTTCAGCCCAAAAATTGTTAGGTAAAAATGAATCTGCTAGCATAGTTCTAGCAACCTCGATAAGGGTCATGTTCTTTCCTTTAGCAACTCCATTTTGTTGTGGAGTTCTGGCATTATTGTATTCCCTCTTGATCCCTTTTGACCCACAGAATTGAATAAAATCCCTGTTCTTAAATTATGTACCATTATCACATCTAATAGTTTTAACTTTTTGATTTAATTGGTTCTGAATTTGTCTTATAAAGTCCTTAAGGATTCCACTAGTTTCATCCTTAGTTCTTATGAAGAATACCCAACTGAACCTGCTAAAATCATCATTAATAACAAGGTAATAAGTCTTATGGTTTAAGCTCCTTACAGATGTAGGTCTAAATAAATCCATATGCAGAAGCTGTAAGGGTTGACTAATATAGCTCACTAATTTGGCCTTACTCGTGTTGCTTTCCTTTCTGAAAAGCAACATAAGTGTGGTCATTTTGAAAAATATTTAAAGGTAAACCTCTTACAAGGTTTCCCTTCACAAGTTTGTTTATGTTTTTAAAGTTAACATGACCCAACCTCCTTTGACATTTGTTAGATTCATAAATTATGGCCTTTGCAATCAAACAAGCTAACCCTCCAGAAGGAACAATGTTCTCTAGATTGAAACTGTACATATTGTTTTGTCTAGGGATTCTAAGTAATACTTGATTTTCATCAGGTAATTTAAATTCAGGAGACAACACAAGACATTCAGAGTGTCTGTGAAGAGAACCTTGTTCTTCTTGTCACACATCTATGACACAAAAAAAAGATTGAAATGCTGTAGTTCTTTCACAAAGCACACATCCTCAAAATCTAACTTTCCTATTTTTATTTTACCTTTACCAGTTATGTAACCTTTACTTCCTCCAAAAGCAACAGGGCCACCATTAAAGTCTTGTTATTCAGCAAGGTAGGCCTTGTTTCTAGTTATGTGCCTCGAACATCCACTATTAACAATCTCTTTGTTCTGTAAAGCTCTTTGTGGATACTGCACATTAAATAAGAGAGATTAGATTCTCTTAGGGACACAAGCATTTTTGGACTTGGGTATGCCTAGTGGATCTTTGAAAGTAACACAATTTTTAGTATTTGATCCACCATTGTATTTGGAGACTTTGTTCAAGTAATGTCTTTTGGGTCTCCAATTATAACCTGCTGAGGGCTTAACAATAGTTTCCCTTTCACCCCTCTCCCCTAACAGCACTAACTGCATTTACCTCAGCAGTATTAACTTTTTGATATGAAAAATTAGTTCTAAGTGCTGTTGTATTATTAAATGGCTTTCTAAAAGGTGAAAAAGTTTTATGAAAACCAGCTTTTGGTCTAGCATTATTCACAATAGGCTTAACAGTATTAACTTTCCTAGCAGCATTAGTTGGTACTACCTGTCTGTTAAAATTATGCCTAGCAGTATTAACTGTGTTAGTGTCGCTAGTTCTAGCAGTATTAACTTGAATCTTGCCCGTTCTAGTTAGTACTGCTTTTGGAACAAATTGGTTTTGATGATTCACTCTTTGCATATTGTTCCAAACTGGCCTATTTTTCCTTTGACCAGAACCCTTACACATCCTATTCTTTAATTCAGCTTGTTTAGCCATTCTTTTCTCATGGAAATCACAATCTCTAATAAGATGGCTAAAACTTCCACATACAAAACATGCCTTTTTGGTAAAACCATATCCCAAACCTAGTTTTCCAGACATTAAACCACTACAATCCTTTTTGTTAAGTTTAGGACTCTGACTACATCTGTTTTGTTCTTTAACAGTTTACCTAGGTGTTTTTACATGCTTAACAGTATTAATAAAAGCAAAACTAGGTGTTTCTTGTTCTTTTGTGGGTAGAGACACATGTTCATCTTTAGTATCTAATTCATACTCCTCAATGATGGTGCATATGAGACTAACTTTAGGTTTACATACTACTTAGGTTCTATTGAAACTGGTTCAGGCCATAAATTCCATGTGTTTCTTCAATAGGATTGGATTCACAAGGAATTAATGCATGCCATAGCATCAGATTCACTAGGTTTAGATTGCTTTTGGGCCTTATGTAATGTATTGTGAGTCATCTATTTCTTTATCAGGTCTAGAAGGGATGTAAATCCCTATCATTAGAGGGGGAACTGCATGCATCCCCTCTGCATATCTATCATTCATAGGACTATCTTCTATATCATTTGTCCTACTAACAAACACACTTTGTAAAACTTCATTTTCATAACTTAAAATACCTTTATTCATTTGATCACCATACACCAATAAGCCCAGCTTATCCCCCGAGCATCGTTTTCTGACTATTTAGCAAAATATTAAGATTTTTAGAAGAGTTGTGCCATTTTTCTACTTTAGCTTTTAATTCTTCTTTTTCTTTTTCAGCTTCTGCCAATAGTTTCTTATGGTATGTAAGGACATCACTTTTATCATCTAAGTTAATTTTCATAAACCTTATCTTTTTCTCATACCAAAGTTGACTTTGTTGATGAGCAACTAATTGTGCTTCAACTTTCTTTAAAGCTTAAGTATATGCCTGTATTTCTATACTGGCATCTCCAACTTGTTCCCTTTATTCATTATATAATTTTTTAAGTTTAGCATAAGACTCTTTACATTCTTTTGAACAAGAAGTTACCTCTGTGTCTGAGCCTGAACTGCTGTAAGCCATCAAAGCATAGTTCTCTTGTTCATCTTTTGAGTGACTGGTCCAATGAACACCTTCTCTATCAAGAGTCACCAAAGCTTTATAGTCCTCCTATTTACCAGATCTCCTCCTATTGTCTTTATCCTTATTCCCAGTGTTCCAAGCATCTCTCCTCCTACTATTTTGATTCCCTTTGGATCTGTACTCTAGCAAAATGCCCTGTCTTGTGACAACTATAGCACTCGACTTTGGTTTTGTCAAATACCACCGGTTCATGTGGCATTCAAATTGTAGCTTTTACTTGTCTTTTTGTAGATAGATTTTTCATTCTCATGAAAATCATGGCCACCTGCCATTTCAAGTCTATTTATTCTAAATCAAACACATCAAGCTGTTCTAGATCCTCATGATCCAATTGTGGACAACTGGATTAATTTGCAAGTAAGGAGTATGATGAAGGATGTTCATATTATGAGTTATGACTAGAAGAATTAGAAACACCATAAGCAGTTTAAACTTTCATTCGTAATGCTAAAGTTCTCTGAAAACAAAATGCTCTTCTACGTGCTAAAGGATGGAATGCATGTAGAAGTAGTGCCTTTAACATCAGACCAATGACTTCTAAGAGTTATTTTACAATTCATCAAAACTGAGACTTTCTCTCTTTGCTTGGTCCTTATGATTAAGGAAACTTGAGACCAGGCAGAAGGTAGAGACCTAAGGAACTTCTTATTTGCATCTTCAGTGGAGACGCCTGCACCATGAATCTCTAGTTGACTCAAAAGAATCGGATTAATAATGGTTAATATAGTTTTCTTATATTTGGCTCGACCGCTCTTTTATCTTTTGTTTATTTGATTTTGTGGGTTAAAGTGCCTTGAATTAATTGTAGTCACCAACCAAACCGTGCTAGTCTCTCAGGCTGAAAACCCCCTTTTTTCCGTTAGAATTAGAATTAGGACTGACATAGGTTTAGAATAGAATAGAATTAACATAGATTAGATAACCAAGATATTAATTAAATTGATAGATTTAACCTAGCTTCAAGTGTTTGACACCCTGCTTACCACAAAACTACTACCGATCGGGCACACTGCCTCTTAAAGTGTTGTTTTTTGTTTAGTCGGCAAAATATAAATTTAAAACTCGATTCAATAAAATATACACCATACAATGACACATCATCATTCTCAATATTACATATATGTTTTCACATTTCATTTATCTTTCTCTCGTCAACTCCACTTTGACTTCATAATTATTTCTATACCAATACTTTCTTTTAATCCATTAAACTTTTTCATGTATATTAGCCTCATTCTTTACCATTCATTCATTTAGTTTACTTTAAGATATACTCATTTATTCATTTTACTTATCATACACTTCTTTCATATATCACCGGTTGTAGATCCCCTTGAATATAGATCTTCTACCTTGTTAAGGGTTGTAGCTGATATGAATAGATTCACACAAACTACAGGAGAAACAATGACTATAAACACTATAAGTTATGCGGAATCTAACTTATAATGCTAAGAAGAACAATGAATATTGATAACTAAACTTTTGTATTAATCTGCTAAAACGATTACAGATTACTAACTATGAGATATGAGATTGTCTATGTTGTATGAGATGAGATATCTTCCCTAATGCCGTAGGGTTCCTTTTATAGACCAAGGATAAACCCTAACAGACTTACAAAACGCGTAAAAGATAATACATATCTTTTCCTACAATATCTCATGCATATCTCTTAAACGGTACTAACTATTTTGTACTAACAGTACTAACTAACTGATCAGTACTAACTATTTTATACTGACAGTACTAATTACAACTATCGGTACTAACTAATATAACTAACGGTACTAAGTCAGGAATGCATAATTCCCAACAATCCTCCCCTAAACATGATTGTTGAACTTGTTTAACTTCATGTTTCTTCAGTTTATTCTTCTTAAGTTCTTGGAGGATGTATCCAAACACTTTGTCAAATCTTGATCTTGATCTTTAAGCACTATCCATCTTCATCAGCAACTTTGTCTTTTCAGCAACACAGCAACATCCAACTAAGTTGGCTTTGTAGTTTTTGGCAAACTACCAGCCATTAACGGATTTGGTATTCCTTTACCAGTAGCCGTTTGCTCTGGGATAGCCAATTCTTCATTGTAAACAACAAGGTGAATTGATTACCTTGTAGTTTTGAGTAAACTACCAACTATCAATGGATTTGACTTGTCTTTACCAAGAGCCATTTGCTTTTGGACTAGTCAATGCTTCATTGCCATAACATGGTGCATTGATAACCATATAGTTTTTAGCAAACTATCAGGTATCAATAGATTTGATTAGCCTTTACCAGGAACTGTTTGTTCCTGGACTAGCCAACTCTTAACCATGAAGCAAGGTGAGTTGAGAACCCTATAATTTTTGGTAAATTGTCAACCATAAACGGATTTGAGAAGTCTTTACCATAAGCCGTTTGCTTATGGACTAGCCAGTTCTTATGCCTGTTAAGCATGGTGAACTGATGACCATTTGTTGTGTGGTCTTAGAACCAACACTCAAAGATCCTTCTCATCTCCATCAGAGTCTTCAGGTTCTAACTCTGCAATCTGCTTCTTGACAAATCTAATCAGTTCCAAAGCCATAGTACTGTCTTCTTCAGTTTCTAACTTCAACTTAAGCAATTGTGACAGCACTTCCTTTTTCAAAGGATACTTATTCTCTACAAGCATATGAATGACTATTCCTTCATCAGTCATTATAGTGTGTACCCCTGAAGAACTATATAGCTTCCAGCTTACTATCTTCTAATTTTATTATGCATTCCAAAAATCATCATTTCCACTTTGATTGAACATGATTATCAAATCTCCCCAAAGTATTTTGTCAAATCCTTTAGGTGTCTCATCTTGGTATCTGTTCATCACAAGTTGATATATAGCACAGATGTCATCTCTATCAAGTATTGAAAGCACTGCCATCAAAGTACTGAAGTATCTTCTTTGTCTATTACTTCTAATCACCACATTAAGATAAACATCTTCTATCTCTTCAGTCTCATCATACTGTGGTTTGGTTGTAAGATACTCAGATCTCCATTCTATGATAGGATACTTCTTGTCAAGTATCTCATAATCCACTTCCTTATCCTCATCAGAAACTATAGTTAAACACAATCTTAACTCTTCATCATCTTTAGAAGTGAACTTTCTTTTCTTAGATTTCATCTTCTTCCTTATACCAAGCTTTCTTTTTCTAGTTCCTTCTTCTTCTTTAATTTCTCCCTTAATACTGTCATCTTTCTTTACTCTCTTCTTAGAAGCATCAGCAACTTGTTCATTCATCTCCTTGATTACTTTTTCATCTTCAGCAGAACCAATAGCAATGAAACTATCATCAGACCTTTTTATCTTGTCATACAAAGCTTTTATTTCTTCAAAACCCTTGGTCTTCAGATCAGAATGCTTCTTGCCTCCAACATGCTTCAAATATGTCATCATTTGGTTCCTAAGCTGATTTCTTGAAGGAGGTTTATTTCTGATAGCTTCAGATCTTTGTTGAGCAAGAAATCTTCTTTGGGCAGCAATGGTGTCATGAAGAAATTTGGCTCTCTGCTCAATAGTATACATTTCTCTCTCTTCCTCTTGAAGTTTTTCAGCAAGTATCTTGTCAGCATTAAGTCTTGCCTGAATGAAATCATATTCATTAGAGAGTGCAGCCTTTGTAGCTTCTTCCTCAGCTAACTTTTTCACTTCTTCTTCTGCTTCCCAATCCTCTTGCACCTTTCTGGCCACCTCTTCATCCCTAGCAAGCTGCTTAAATTTCTTTTCAGCTTCAGTAATATCTTCTGAATCAGTATCAGATTCATCTTCCTCTTCAATCATCTTTTTGCCTTTATCTTTTGGATCAATCTTGGGAAGAGGCTTTAATGTTAATAATGATCTTGTTGAAGTAGGCCTAGGTCTCTCAGTCTCCTCAACATCCTTAAGCTCTACTCCTTTTTCTTTTTCTTTGAGCTTCTCCTTGTTCTGACTCATTATGATAAGGACTTGTGCAATGGTCTCATCATCACCAAATATTGTTGGAGTAGTTGTTGTTGGAGCTGTTTGAGTAGCACTTCTTCCTTCATTTTGATCAACAGTACCTTCATCTGGTCTGTCGGTACTAACTTCTTCCTTGTCAGTACTAACTTTTGGCTTGTCAGTACCTTCATCTGGTTTGTCGGTACTATCTTCAGGCTTGTCAGTACTAACTTTTGGTTGAGCAGTACTAAGTGGATCTTCAGTACTAACTCCCTTTTCTGCACTTTCCTTCTCTTCATGCACCACATAGCTTGTCCTCCCCACATCTTGAGCATCCTCAGTCTCCATATAGTCCATTGTATCATCATCAAGCTCATCAAAAGCTGGATCTTTATGGACTGTAGGTTCAGCTTTGGCAGGTTTCCTCCCCTGTTTGGATACAGACTCCTTTTGCATCCACTGTTTCTTCAAGGATTTCTTTCCCGCCAATCTTTGCTTCATGGATACACTCTTCATCCAAGCTTTGTGGTGTGTGATAACAGGTTTGGCTTTCTTCTTAAGCTTCTTGATCTGTGCCTTCAAGTGTTTAATTTCTTTGGCTTGATCTGTAACCTGTGTACACAAAGAGATACAAAGATCATACACACTTTGGAGTGTCATGCCACCCTCATTCCCTGAAAGGGATCTATCACTGGATGACTGACCTCCATGATTCCCACCAGAACCCTCTGGAATGGAATCAGGAATATGAGTAGTAGGTGAAGGTCTGGGAGAAGGGTCAGTCTGTGTCTCATGTTGGTCTTCACTTAGGTGAGGAGGAGAGGGTATGGGTTGAGGTTCAGATTGTCTTTCTAAAGTGTCACCCTCATCCTCAGTTGGTTGAACCAACATAGAATCAAACAAAGGTGTTACATTCCCTGAAAAATGTTTTCCCTTTTTAACCATAAAAGAGAAAACTTTACTAGTCAAAGCATTAATAGGGAAATGGTCTAAGGGCACAGGCACATTCTTTAGCTGTGTATCCAAAAAGACTGAAATAAATCTTGGATACATAACAAACTTTTTCTTTGCATCCAAGTGTCGCATCATACCATCAAAAATTAATTTAGAAAAATTATATTTCTGATTAGTGGTTAAGCAAATTACTGCTGTGGCAATATTAGTGGGAATTTGATCCCAAGAAGTGCTTTTAGAACTTATGCAGTGATTCATGGTATGAAAAAGAAATCTCCACTGGGGTGAAAACAGAGCTTTGTTAAATGTTAAGACAGTTAGGTCCCCCTCATACCCCATTAGCTGAATAGCATCAAATATAGCCTGATTTGGCAAAGAATCTATCCCATCAGCATCATCAAAAAGAAGATCACTTCTTATTGATGCCTCTGAGATAGACACAGGCTTGCCAGCTACTTTGGCAGTAATATACCTAACATTGTTGATTATTTTGGATTTAGCAGACATCCAAAACTGTTCAACAAATGTAGTAGAGACTACAGGACTTACAGTGAGAGCATAGTGAATGGAGCTTCGCGTAAGAAAGCTGATAATCTCATGAAACTCTGTATTCCCATCAGTCTTTTCCAAGTAAGCGACCATGTTGTGTTTAGGGCATGATTCAAGAACAGCCATACTTGATGAATTGATAAGCGACGATGAGTAAAAGATTAGGGTTTGATAGAAGAAAGCGATTAAGAGAGTTTACGTGAGTAAACTGTGCAATTGAGATGGGTTTATATAGGTTGAACAAACCCAAAATCAAAGAAACCGTTTCAATTTACACTTTAGACCCTTGGCGGTATTTTCTCCAACGTCTTTATAGCGGTACTATCTTTGCCCAACGGTATTAACTTTGCACTGTCGGTACTAACTTTTGTCAACCAAAGAATGAACAAGTCTGGCAACAACAGTTCTTCAGTACCATCTATATCTCTTTCCAATGACTCTCTAAAACCCAAATAACTCCATGAAATTCATCACTATGGTCAAGATTCTTCTGCACACTGAACACTTCATACAAACTGTACAACAAATCATATTGCCTCCCCTTAGCTAATGCAGTTTATGGATTGATCATCCCAATAGTAACTACCAAGAACTGGAACCTGTTAACATCAAATGCCTTGGTTAGAAGATCAGCAACATTGTCATCAGTGTGTATCTTTAGCACCTGGATAAGTTTCTTCTCATAAGCATCCCTAATGAAGTGGTGCCTAATTGCAATATGCTTTGTTTTGGAGTGAAATACTGGATTCTTTACAATGCATATAGTACTTTCATTATCAATGTAGATCTTTGTGTTTATGAAATTGAACCCATAGTCTAACATTTGATTTTGAATCCATAAAACTTGCCCACAACAATTTGCAGCAACAACATATTCTGCCTCGGTAGTAGAAGTAGCCACAATTGTCTGCTTTTTGCATTGCCAAGAAATAAGTCTCCTACCAAGAAATTGACAACCTCCTGTTGTGGATTTCCTGTCAAGATTTGCTCCAGCATAGTCACTATCTGAGTAGGCTTCCAGGTCAAATGAGGACACTCTAGGATACCAAAGGCCCAGTTTGGGTTTGCCCTTTAGATACCTAAAGATTCTCTTAACAGCACTTAGATGGGAGGTCTTTGGAGTGACCTGAAACTTAGAACAAGCACAGACTGTAAACATAATATCAGACCTAGAAGCAGTCAAGTACATTAAAGAGCCAATCCTGGATCTATACAGATGTACATCTACATCACTAGCTTCCTCATCCTTGACTAAAGGCTTCTGGGTCTCAATTGGTGTACTAGCCATCTTTACACTAACAAAATCAAACTTCTTCAGGATTTCTGCAACATACTTTTCCTGACTTATAAAGATACCATCTTCTTTCTATTTGACTTGTAATCCAAGAAAGAAGGTGATCTCTCCCATAGAACTCATCTAAAATCTATTCTTCATCAAGTTCTCAAATTCATCACACCAAGATCTCTTTGTAGAACCAAAAATAATATCATCCACATAAACTTGTACTAATATGATATCATGTTTGTCCTTCTTAATGAAAAGAGTCTTGTCAATAGTTCCTCTTCTGTATCCATTCTTCAACAAGAAAGTAGATAAAGTAGCATACCAGGCTCTGGGAGCTTGGCGTAAACCATAGAGAGCTTTCACTACTTTGTAGACCTTCTTAGGATACTTAGGATCTATAAAACCTGGAAGTTGAGACACATAGACCTCCTCATCAATTTTGCCATACAAGAAGGTACTTTTAACATCCATCTAATAGACTATGAATCCCATGTAAGAGGCAAAGGCTAAAAAGATCCTAATGGCTTCAATCCTGGCCACAAGAGCAAAAACATCATCATACTCTATCCCTTCCTCTTGCCTATGTCCTTGAGCAACCAACCTTGCCTTATTTCTAACCACAACTCCTCTTTCATCCTTCTTATTTTTGTAAACCCATTTTGTTCCAATTGCCTTCTTCCCATAAGGCAAGTCTACAAGAATCTAAACTTTCTGAATCTTAAACTGCAGCAGTTCTTCTTGCATAGCATCAACCCAACTTTCATCTTCAAGTGCTTCAGAGATCTTCTTGGGTTCATTTTGAGACAAGAAACAAGTAAATAAACAATGCTGGAAGTCCTTATGATTATTTCTCCTTTGCTTTTGAATATAACTTACAAAAGCATGGGCTCCAGAACGTTTGGTCACTTTGCTTCTTGTTTGAACTGCTGATTTTGGATATCCAAGAATTAGAGTTGAATGATGAATAGAGTTAATCCTTGATGTGGGAATATGACTAACATTCACAACAGTTTCTAAATTTATGAAGTCAGCCACTGCACCCTCATCATCATAAGATGCATTGGTAAAAATACATGCAATAGGATTGTCATAAATTTCCTCAAGTGCAGGTATTTCTGAATCATCTTGGTCAGTATTGGTTAGATCAGTGAAGGATAGTCCACCATAAGGATTGGCAGTACAAAGTGGTGTGCTAGCAGTAGTAACTATGTTAGTACTGCTAGCTTTAGCAGCTCCTGCTTGAAGAAGCAAATCCTTAGTATCTTGGGCAAACTCCTTCCTGAGTGCTTCAGCTGCATCATTAGCATCCTTTTCTTGTCTTTAAAGTCTTTCAGCTCATCCAAAAAGACTTGATCCTCCTTATCTATTGGCTTCTCATCTGTCTTTAAATCAGGATGTTTGTGAGGTTCTTTACCTGCATCCTTTGCTTTTATGCTTTTGACTGTTGAAGTATAAGAAGACCATATTGGCAGTACAAAGTAGTTCTGAGCAGATTCGGCTTCTATTTTAGAATCACCTGCATCAATGTTATCTTCTGTACCTGCATCATGATTAGCTTCTTGTGGACCTGCATGTTTGTTAGCTTGATTCTCTGATCTCACAGGTTGATAATTCTTTGAATCAGTTAAATAATCAAGATCAAACAGCCAAGTTGGTCCTTTCCCTACAACATTTGGTTTATTTTCTAAAAAGGTTATGTGCAGGTTTTCTTCAACTCTCTTGGTTGCTAAATTGTATACCCTAAAAGCCTTGCTTTGTAGAGAATACCCAACTAAAAACCCTTCATCTATTTTCCCATCAAACTTGCCCAGGTGGTCAATGGTATTCAAGATGGTCACATGGCACCCAAAAGGTCTTATATAGCTTATGATTGGTATTTTACCAGTTATAAGTTCATAAGGTGTCTTATTTTGAGGCTTGGTCACTAATACCCTATTAAGGACATAACAAGCAGTACTAACTGCTTCAGCCCAAAAAGTGTTAGGTAAAAATGAATCTGCTAGCATAGTTCTAGCAGCCTCAATAAGGGTCATGTTCTTTCTTTCAGCAACTCTATTTTGTTGTGGAGTTCTGGCATTACTGTATTCCCTCTTAATCCCTTTTGAACCACAGAATTCAATAAAATCCTTGTTCTTAAATTCTGTACCATTATCACATCTAATAGATTTAACTTTTTGATTTAATTGGTTCTCAATTTGTCTTATAAAGTCCTTAAGGATTCCACTAGTTTCATCCTTAGTTCTTAAGAAGAACACCCAACTAAACCTGCTAAAATCATTAGTGATAACCAGGCAATAAGTCTTATGGTTTAAGCTCCTTATAGATGTAGGTCCAAATAAATCCATATGCAAAAGCTGTAAGGGCTGACTAATAGAGCTCACTGATTTGGCCTTACAGGAGGCCTTGTGTTGCTTTCCTTTCTGACAAGCAACACAAGTGTGGTCATTTTGAAAAATATTTGAAGGTAAACCTCTTACAAGGTTTCTCTTCACAAGTTTGTTTAAGTTTTTAAAGTTAACATGACCCAACCTCCTATGCCATTTGTTAGATTCATCAATTGTGGCATTTGCAATTAAACAGGCTAAACCTCTAGAAGGAACAATGTTTTCTAGATTGAAACTGTACATATTGTTTTGTCTGTGGATTCTAAGTAAGACTTGATTTTCATCAGGTAGCTTAAATTCAGGAGATAAAACAAGACATTCAGAGTCAGTGAAAAGAACCTTGTTCTTCTTGTCACACATCTGTGACACAGAAAAGAGATTGAAATGCTGTAATTCTTTCACAAAGCACACATCCTCAAAATCTAACTTTCCTATTTTTATTTTACCTTTACCAGTTATGTAACCTTTACATCCTCCAAAAGCAACAGGGCCACCATTAAAGTCTTGATATTCAGCAAGGTATGCCTTGTTTCCAGTCACGTGCCTGGAACATCCACTATCAACACTCCCTTTGTTCTATAAAGCTCTATGTGGATAATCTTGCACATTAAATAAAAGAGATTAGATTCTCTTAGAGACCCAAGCCTGTTTGGGCTTGAGTCTGCCTAGTGGATCTTTGAAACTAGCACAATTCCTAGGACTTGATCCACCATTATATTTGGAGACTTTGTGCCAGTGATGTCTTTTTGGTCTCCAATTACAACCTGCTGAGGGCTTAACAGCAGTTTCCCTTTGTCCCTTAACAGCACTAACTGTATTTACCTCAGTAGTATTAACCTTATGTTTTAAAAAAATTATTCTAAGTGTTGTTGTTCTATTAAATGACTTTCTAAAAGGTGAAACAGATTTATGAAAGCCAGCTTTTGGTCTATTATTATTCACAATAGGCTTAACAGTATTAACTTTCCTAGTAGCATGAATTGGTACTGCCTATCTGTTAAAATTATGCCTAGCAGTATTAACTGTGTTAGTACCGCTAGTTCTAACAGTATTAACTGGAATCTTTCCAGTTCTAGTTAGTACTGCTTTTGGAACAAATTGGTTTTGATGATTAATTCTTTGCACATTGTTCCATACTGGCCTAATCTCCCTTTGACTAGACCCCTTACTCATCCTATTATTTAAGTCAGCTTGTTTAGCCATCCTTTTCTCATGAAAATCACAATCTCTAATAAGATGGCTAAAACTTCCACATAACAACCATGCCTTTTTGGTATACTCAAATCCCAAACCCAGTTTTTAAACATTAAACTACTACAATCCTTTTTATCAGGTTTAGAACTCTGACTACATGTGTTTTGTTCTATAACAGTTTGCCTAGGAGTTTTTACATGCTTATCAGCAAAACTAGGTATTTCTTGTTCTTTTGTGGGTAGAGACACATGTTCATCTTCACTATCTGATTCATACTCCTCAATGATAGGAGCATCAGACCAAACTTTAGGTTTACTTACTACTTTGGGTTCATTGACAACTGGTTCAGGCATAGATTTATGTGTTTCTTCACTACAATTGGATTCACAAGAATTAAAGTCACTGCTCCTAGCATTAGATTCACTAGGTTTAGATTGCTTTAGACCATATGAAAATTGTGAGTCATCTATTTCTTTATCAGGTCCAGAAAGATGTAGATCCCTATCATTGGAGGGGGAACTGCATGCATCCCCTCTGCATATCTATCATTCACATGACTATTTTCTGTTTCACTTGTCCTACTAACAAACACACTTTAGAAAACTTCATTTTCATAACTTAAAACACCTTTATTCAATTGATCACCATACCCAAGCCCAACCTTATCCCTAACACTCATCTGACTATTTAGCAAAATGTTAAGATTTTTAGAAGAGTTGTGCCATTTTTCTACTTTAGCTTTTAAATCTTCTTTTTCTTTTTTAGCTTCTGCCAATAGTTTCTTATGGTATGTAAGGACATCAGTTTTATCATCTGAGTCAATTTTCATAAACCTTATCTTTTCCTCATACCAAAGTTGACCTTGTTGATGAGCAACTAATTGTGCTTCAACTTTCTTTAAAGCTTGAGTATATGCCTGTATTTCTATACTGGCATCTCCAAGTTGTTCCCTCTGTTCATCATACAATTTTTTAAGTTTAACATAAGACTCTTTACATTCTTTGGAACAAGAAATTACCTCTGTGTCTGAACCTGAACTGTTGCAAGCCATGAAAGCATAGTTCTCCTGTTCATCTTCTGAGTGACTGGTCCAATCAACACCTTCTCCATCAATAGTCACCAAAGCTTTAGAGTCCTCCTGTTTACCAGATCTTCTCCCATTATTTCTTTTCCTTATACCCATGTTCCAGCATCTCTCCTCCTCCATCTTGATATCCCCCTTGGAATCTGATTCTCTAGAAAAATGCCCTATCTTGTTGACAACAGTAGCACTGACGCTTTGGTTTTGTCCAAACCTAACCGGTTTCCTTCAATCAAATTGTAGCTTTTCTACCTGTCTTGTTATGTAGAACTTTTTTCATTCTCATGGAAATCATGACTAACTCCATTTTCCAAGTTTCCATTTCATCTAATCATACTCCATCAAGTTTGTTTCCAAATCCCATGATTCAATTGTGGAATAACTTGGTTGATTTGCAAGTAAGAGTACGAAATGTCACACCCCGTCAAGGCGGAAACGCGAGGCGTAAACAAGAATGGATATCATCACAACACTAAAAATAAAATGGTGTCATATAAGAATAACTAAAATGAAAAAATTTAAAAAGTACAAGCAAAGACAACAAAGTGTCCATAACAGTACCCAAAACCTAATGGTGGTCCTTTATTAATGATAAAGAGCCTCGTCAATAAATGACATGCAAAAACATAAACCAAACAATTCAAACAGAAAGCATAAATAACTCCAAGCATCCTACGGTCTCTTCTAGCCACTTCGTTCTATCTTAGCACCATTAAGCTCACCTCGAAAATGTATGCTAAAGACATTCAACAAAGTGGTTTGGTGAGAGTCAATAGGTTTAAACACACAATAAAGTTTTAGACATAATTACTGGATCATTAAAACACAATTGGACAAAATGCATTTTAACACACAATTGGAGGGAAACGGGTCCCATGGATCCATTAGTAACAACTCCAATTGTTCAACAAAAACAGCCATAGAAGCGTTACCACATCAAAACAATTGGGTAGAACGTTACCTCCACGATCCACATAATAAATTGGGTAGAACGTTACCGCCCGATCATATGCCACTGTACGCACCTAAAAGTCTACCACTTGGAACTTATACTTAGGCCTGGAACCCCAAATAGGTAGGACGTTACCCCCAGATCCAAGGTAGGCGTACCCCCCGAATCCAATTCAATACACAATAATAGGACACAACAAAGCACATAATGCCCAAGCACATTTAAAACATACAATCACAGTAATTTAAAATATTTAAACACAAGTATCATTTCCATCCCAATTTAAAAACAATGTAAAAATGGGACTATGAAACTCACCTGATTGCTAGCTCCAAATCCACAAACACTTCACAAATATCACGAACAATCTAAAAATATAAACACAAAATAGTTACCATCAATTAGGCATTCATCCCAATATGAATGTTAACATCAACTATGATGGATGCCTATGTGACTATCGTAGTCCCTGATACTTTGTTTTATAACCTTATTAATTTTACATTTACTATTGCACCTAAATGTTACACTTCACACTTTCCTGGTTTTAACGCAGAAATTTACATCACACAGTTGCGGCCAAAAACGCACCAACTTAAACATTCCCATATTCAAAACCAAAATCACCCATGTTCCCTATGTGTTTACTAAACTACCATGGGATTCCAAGTGGTCAATTACATACACAATACTCCAAGTAAAAAATCAAACTCCAAACAGACCCAATTCGGACCCTGATTGCGCACCTAAAAAGTAATGAACCCTAAAAAGCATCACATAAAAGCTTCGAATTGATTAATTTCCTTTGGTGGATATTTAATATACCACATAAAACAATAACCCAAAGGAAGTTCTCAAGTCTAATTCAAATTAAAATTGGTTTTCACTTCACTACAATCTAAACCAAATAAATTCTGACATAAACAACTCATGCCCTTGAACAGCGAATCTTGTTTGAGTTATTTAAATACCTTCCACTCACTTTTAATTCTTGAAACCTATGGGGTTTGAAAGTAGACTCTCTGTAGATAATTTTAGGCTTTTGAAAATCATTAAAAGCTTTCTGTATGATCAAGTTATGACCCTCGCAAGTTGACCCTTCAAAACTGCCAACTATTTAACTCCGAATTTACTAATCTTAAAACCCTAATCGCACATGATTAACTTCATAATGATATAAAAAAACGATTTTAAAAGATTAAAAGCCTAAATTTACAGATTTTTACATGAACCCTAATTTATAAAACTAAATTTAAACCCTAATCCATCATAACTAAGTTACTAGAATTAAAACCAAACTATAATTAAAAGATCGGATCGTACCTTAAGATTAAACCAAGAAAAATTTCGTTTCTCTCTTCCTCCTTCTATGGCCGGTCGACTAGGTAAATGGGGAGGGTTAGGGATTTTAATCTTGTATATATAGGCATCTAGGTAGAATCCTAAACTAACTCTAACTAGTTATTAGATTAGGATTAGTATTTTAATTCTTTTTCTTTTCTTTTTTTTTCCTTTTTATTTTCCAAAATCTAGATTTTACTATTCATGGCAAAAAAAATATTTTTTTTTATTTTTTATTTTATTTAATTAATTATCTTTATACTTAAGTTTTATAAAAACATGAAATAATTTTGTTAAACCATTTTGCTTGAAAATTACTTTCTAAAAATAACTTTTCATTTCAAATTTCACTTTCTAAAAATAGAAAGTTTACCAAAACTCTCATATTTTAACAATTTATTTCTCTTAACTAACTTTACAACCTAAACTTATCTTAAATTACTAACATAAAAATACATATACGTATAATTACTTACACAATTAACGCGAAACCGCTTCGATCACCAAAATCATTTCCTTGTCACCAAAAGTGAACGAAATGAACTTCACAAAATTCAACACAAATCCAATCCCATTGAGACGATCACGCTCAATGGATTGATTATCCAATATCACATATCCCACACAAACACATATAGAACACATAAAATCACAAAATCTCATAAACCAAACTTATAGAACAGATATTTAGGTCAACACTACGGTTTGACCAACCTGCTCGAACCACGGTTGTCACAGTATCCCCACCTTGAGAAAATCTCGTCCCGAGATTTAACTACTCGAGGCATTAGCACTATCGACAAACAACTGAAGACACTTAGATCTCATTTGATCCTTGCGTTCCCAAGTAAGTTCAGGACCACGCTTCGAATCCCAACGAAATTATACTAATACCATCACACTACGCTTTTACTTATGACATCTCGGTTCACAAACTCAACGGTTCCTTGACAAAACAAAGAGTCTTGTCAACCTTAATCTCATCCAACTTCTACAATCCGAATCCAACTGCTAATGACTTTGCTTACCCCTACAAGGGTGCAATTAGCAACACCACAATCTCAAACAAAAAGAAGCATCCTACTACATGAACCTCACTCGTCATCAAGAAACTCATCAAAACCCTTAAGTTGTTGTAACGACGTCATTTACAACCCGGCCTCGCAACTCATCAAACAAGAACTGTTATGTAACCAAGTTATAAGTTGTTACAAAGCTCAACGTTTTTGAAGAATTGGCTCGACTTCGAGTGTATTCATAAAATAAATTTAACCAAAACCACACAAACACATTTAAGGGCGTACTAAGGTCTACCAAGAACCTTACGTACCCATCTTTAACTAATACTTTCAGTGATATCTTGCTTGCGACAAATGTAGATACTCAGCTCATAAGATAGAAATTCTCAACCGAACTATAGGCCCAATCCATCCAAGGATCTCAAATGGTTCTACCTAACTCGGTTCTAACTTGTCTTTCTTTTCAAACACACTACACATCTCCAAAGTGAGACCTTCAACCACTCATAACCTACCAGCATTAATTCAAAAGTTTTCCAAACTAACTCTTTCAACAATTTGGCTACCACCAGCCTTTCCTATATTATCAATATCTAGTCGGTTGTTTCTTGTACCAAATTCGATCCACTTAACTCATTCTCTCTAGTTACGGCCCATAAAATGGTAACCTACATTCCTTTCCATACATAGTTTCAAATGAAGCACATCCATACTCGAATGATAATCCCCACCTTAGGAAAAACTCATCTTACGAAAGTGAGTATTCCAATTACCTCTAAAATCTACCATACTTGTCCTAAGCATAGCTAGGAATGGGGTGACTTAGTCAATCCATTGACTACACCTAATCGTATCGTATCCGATACTCACACTTGGTAACTTAACAACTATATCCTTAGTTATCCTTTCCCACTTCTACTCGGGTAACTCAGGTTGTAGCAACAATCCTGAAGACCCTTGATTCTCAACCATCGATTAGTTAACCTAAAACCACACAACACCGTATCCACTCCAGGATGGATAGAATACTTTGTCATATACGCCTCTTCAATAGCCAAGGTCCTTACATCTCTGCAATTGGAGGTCCAAACCTTGTCTAACCAATATAAACCACTCTTCATCTTTTCACACTCGTTGGTCCAAGCCACGCAACATATTATGTTGACGCGTTCTTTGCTTTGGACCTCTTATCTTATACCACCAACATCCTTTTCTCAAACCTAGATCGGATTGTTGTAAATCTAGCTCGAACTCATTCTTGGTTTTCACTCCTTCTTCCTATTCCACTTAAACATCAACAATTGTCGTTTCCCCAGATGGCTTGGCCTCGAAATTTAAACTCCACTAAATAACATCCATCCATCATCTTTGCCTCATGTTCAATCCTTCCGAATTGAAAGTGTGTTGGAGACATTCATGATCCGTTTAGATCACTCTCCATGTCTCGTTCACTTAATGCCTCTAGCATTATAAGGCAAAACCTACAACGTTATCCATGCAATCCTTCATAAGAACCTTCAGTTGTCGCGACGTACAAGCAATCACCTTCTCCTTTTTCCAAACATGCATCCAAATCCTTGCTTTGCGCGTCATAATATACTACGAAATCGTCTGCTTCTTCCGGTAATGCCAAGATCGGCTCATTACCCATTTGATTCCTTCCACATCTAGATAGCTTCCTCTTTGCTCCGCTTCCACGTTGTTGGAAAACTTCACGTACAACTTCTCTTCCTTCACTGACTTCACGATCATCTTAACGTCCGACTCGTACTCCTCCTTAGACTTCATGTCGGTTTAAAATATCGTCCAAATATATACGTTAACTAGCTTGTCTATATACGGTCATACACACCCGGCTCATTAACTCCATGAAAACCGCTGGTGCATTGGTTAACCCAAAAGGCATAGCTGCAAACTTCAACGTCTCCACTATGTACCCTAAAAGCAGTCTTAGCTACGTCATCTCCGTGCACCCTTCATTGGTGACATCACATACGAATTTTCTATCTCACTCTTCTTGAGATAATCTATGCACATTCCAGACTACCCACCTTTCTTCCTACCAAGAAATACAGACGCTTCCCACAACAAGTTACCATTCGAACTAATCCTCACCTTGCAACTCATGCAATCGTTCCACACCTCTTGCCTTTCTAAAAACATCAAACGATACGAGCCTTCGCAAATCGATGTAGCTCCTTGTAATAATTCCATACAAAATCCTATTCTACGACAAAGGGTAAAACTCACTAAATCATGAGAAACACTTCGAGAAGCTCACATACTACTAAAGTATCATTAAATTTTAACTCATATGCTTTGGTACTCCTACGAGACCTCGCATCCTTTTTAGTTCGTTTCCTCACGAACCTTAAAAACTGTTTAGCTTACTAAGGTATTTTCACTACCTTCTTGTGGCATACCATCCCAGCCTTATGCTCGAACAAACCAATAACACTCATAACGGCTACATCAACGCTCCCATAACTAAGAGGTACTAAGTAAAACGAGAATTCTCAAATTCTAACTTGAAATCGCTAATAATTGACATATTCTGCTTCCACTAACACAATCAGCACCACTCAGAAGATATGACCACCATCAAACTCTAGAACCATTCCATGAAGAAACACCAAACTCATAACACCAAATTTGGTATGGAGCCCAAAAATCAAACAATCCCAAAAGAAGAACAAGCACTAATATAAAAAACGACCGTAATAAACGAACCGCAGACCTAACAAAACGCATCAAATTAATGCTAGAATATCGACTCCAATGCGAATATTACCACTTACCACGACCCATTAATTAAAAAGATTAAGAGAATCCTTGTACCTAAAAACCTATTTTTTTTGTCCTAGGAAACTCTCCCTCAAACCTTATACCAAGAATTTTAAAACACTAGAATATCACGCTTAGTTAAAAATGCAAATAAATTTGTAAGTGTAAATAATAAATTTAAATAAAATTTTCATAAACTTATTTTAATTATGATTTTATAAAAGAAATCAAAAGATGGTTAAAACAAATGTGTTGCATTTTATTTATATACTTTATTTTCGAAAGAAGTTTTTTTTTTTTAACAGCTAAACGATATGATATTGACTATAACAAAATTACTTTGAAAAGGAATTTAGACTCAACAACAAAGACATCTAAGATACAAAATAGACTCCCGAAAATTACCTTTAAGGTATTCCAATACCAAAATGTTAATTTACTTGAAAACGAACACGGAACATGAACCTCTTGCAAAACAAACAACCATAAAACTCCATCCATATCCAACGTTCCATAGAACCAAACCAAAAAGAATCGTCATCCTTAAGACCAAAGAAACCAATCAAAACCCGAACAGAGAACATAAGAACACTAGTTCTATGATGACAACTAAAAGAATACCAACACGAGCGTTGGATATCTCAACGAACAACAAGCTAATGAACCAACTTAAGAATCATGACGACAATATCAACAGGTATCCGATGTATATGCAACTGATAGATGAAAGGAAACCTCACCATCTACTCAACTCGATCCTTTATAATCGCTCAAAGGGTTAAGAGAAGAATTCTCTAACCATACAACCATCCTTAACAGGATCTCACATCACATTTACACTACTATCCACATAGCTATCCAACCTTACATCCTTACGTAATACATACAAGCAACAATGATCAACGCAATTAAAGTCACAAGTCCACGTGTGTGTTGCCTTTATAATTATGTTCGCGACCATAATTATAATTGCACCTTTTACACACGTGTACTTACTTCCAAGACCACACGTCTCAATGATAACACACATCTACCACATAGCACTTAATAATAATGCAAATATAACTCAGACATAATAATCCATCTAACGAACCAAAAAATCTCAATCGACTAAACGAAACAGAAGTCACATCACGACCCAAAATATAAAAGCAATCCTCGATTATAGCAACGCATCAAGGTAGGAAACAAAATAAACTTATGTTGGGCCTCGCTTGGGTTTGACTTTTCTCTTTCAAAAGTCACCCAACTTCGCGGGTCCAGTGAGGTAAACAATCTCCCAAGGATATCTCCTAGGGGTAGGGGAAGACATGAATAAAATAATAACAAAGGGGTATATACTATTAGATCCCCATAATGAAAAAGTATATATTTCATATTATATAGTAGTAATTCAAAATAGGAAGAATTGCAAAGCTTTAAAGTATGCGAAGAACCTACAGTATATACGTTACACAAACACATATGCCCCTAATAATGCAACTAAATGAGAAACCTTAAGCAATATGTCTAGGCACACCCACCCTAGTTTCTCTATAACCTGAGGCTCTAGATACCAATGCTAACATTACCCCGTCCCAATGCGGGAAACGCGAGGCTGTAAAACCAGAAATGGATATCATCACAACCACATGGTGTCATATAATTGTAATACTAAAATGAAAACTAAAGTAAGCAAATACAACAAAATTCAAACAATACCCAAAACCTAAGGTGTCTTATTAAATAGAAAGAAGGTCTCGTCAATAAATGACATGCAAAAACATAAACCAAACAAATTCTAAACCAAAGCATAAATAACCCAAGCATCCTAACGGTCCTCTTCTAGCCACTTTCATTCTATATTAGCACCATTAAGCTCACTGAAAAATGAAGGCTTAAAACGTCAACACAATGGTTGGTGAGAGTCATAGGATTAAACACACAATAAAGTTTTTAGACATAAGTTCCTGTGAATTCAATAAAACAAATTGGACAAAAATTTAGTTAAACAACACAATTGGGAAGCGAACGGGTCCCACGATCCATTAGGAACAACTTCCATTGTTCACACAGCCATAGGAGTCGTACCACATCACAAACAACTGGGTAGGAACGTTACCCCCGATCCATCACAATAATTGGGTAGGAACGTTACCCCCGATCCATATGTCACTTACGCACCTAAAAATCTACCAGCTGGAACTTATACTTAGGCCTGGACCCCAAATAGGTAGGAATGTTACCCCCGATCCATCAGTAGGTATTATTTCAACCCTTCAGTTGGTTTGAGTTGAGTAGTAAAGACCACTCCCAACCGAACAAATCACGAAACAATAACACGTAGCAAATAATCACAGCAACTAAAACAGTTTAACACATAGCATCATTTTCACCCCAATAAAACATAAGAAAAAGGGGCTATGAAACTCACCTTTGCCTAGCACTCAAAAGCTTCCAACAAGGCTTCACAAATGACAATCACAAATCTACGCAACAAGAATAATTCGTGTTACACGCTATTAAGCCGAAAGCTTAATATACATGTAACATTCATATGATGGATGTCTAAGATGTTTTATTAACCCCATGGGTCACCTTGACTCCATTCCCAACTTAAACCACTTTACTTATCAAGTTTCACTAGCTAGTCACAATTCGTGCCAAACTGCAGAATTTTAACGTGACTTATCGCACTCAAAACCTTAACTAAATGACCTTCATAATTCAAACCAAAAATTACCTATGTTCATTAATGAGTATATTAACTACCTTGAGACTCCCAAGTGTCAATTACATACACAAGTACTCCTAAGAAAATCAAACTCCAAAACAGTCCCAATTCGGGTCTGATTGCGCACTAAAAAGTATGACCCTAAAAAGCATACTTAAGCTTCGAATTGATTAAATTCCTTTGGTGGATATTTAATAGACACATAAAACTTAACTACTGTAGAAGTTCTAAGTCTAATTCAAATTTAAAATAGGGTTTTCACTTCACACAACTTAACCTAAATCTGACATAAAAACTCAGCCTTGACAACGAATCTTGTTTGAATTATTTAAATAGCTTCCACTCACTTTTAATTCATGAAACCTATGAGGTTTGAAAGTAGACTCTCTGCAGATAATTTTAGGCTTTTGAAAATCATTAAAAGCTTTCCGTATGATCAAGTTATGACCCTCGCAAGTTGACCCTTCAAAACTGCCAACTATTTAACTCCGAATTTACTAATCTTAAAACCCTAATCGCACATGATTAACTTCATAATGATATAAAAAAAACGATTTTAAAAGATTAAAAGCCTAAATTTACAGATTTTTACATGAACCCTAATTTATAAAACTAAATTTAAACCCTAATCCATCATAACTAAGTTACTAGAATTGAAACCAAACTATAATTAAAAGATCGGATCGTACCTTAAGATTAAACCAAGAAAAATTTCGTTTCTCTCTTCCTCCTTCTATGGCCGGTCGACTAGGTAAATGGGGAGGGTTAGGGATTTTAATCTTGTATATATAGGCATCTAGGTAGAATCCTAAACTAACTCTAACTAGTTATTAGATTAGGATTAGTATTTTAATTCTTTTTCTTTTCTTTTTTTTTTCCTTTTTATTTTCCAAAATCCGGATTTTACTATTCATGCCAAAAAAAATATTTTTTTTTATTTTTTATTTTATTTAATTAATTATATTTATACTTAAGTTTTATAAAAACATGAAATAATTTTGTTAAACCATTTTGCTTGAAAATTACTTTCTAAAAATAACTTTTCATTTCAAATTTCACTTTCTAAAAATAGAAAGTTTACCAGAAACTCTCATATTTTAACAAATTTATTTCTCTTAACTTAACCTTTAAAACCTAAACTTATCTTAAATTACTAACACAAAAATACGTATACGTATAATTACTTACACAATTAACGCGAAACCGCTTCGATCACCAAAATCATTTCCTTGTCACCAAAAGTGAACAAAATGAACTTCACAAAATTCAACACAAATCCAATCCCATTGAGACGATCACGCTCAATGGATTGATTATCCAATATCACATATCCCACACCAAACACATATAGAACACATAAAATCACAAAATCTCATAAACCAAACTTATAGAACAGATATTTAGGTCAACACTACGGTTTGACCAACCTGCTCGAACCACGGTTGTCACAGTATCCCCACCTTGAGAAAATCTCGTCCTGAGATTTAACTACTCGAGGCATTAGCACTATCGACAAACAACTGAAGACACTTAGATCTCATTTGATCCTTGCGTTCCCAAGTAAGTTCAGGACCACGCTTCGAATCCCAACGAAATTATACTAATACCATCACACTACGCTTTTACTTATGACATCTCGGTTCACAAACTCAACGGTTCCTTGACAAAACAAAGAGTCTTGTCAACCTTAATCTCATCCAACTTCTACAATCCGAATCCAACTGCTAATGACTTTGCTTACCCCTACAAGGGTGCAATTAGCAACACAACAATCTCAAACAAAAAGAAGCATCCTACTACATGAACCTCACTCGTCATCGAGAAACTCATCAAAACCCTTAAGTTGTTGTAACGACGTCATTTACAACCCGGCCTCGCAACTCATCAAACAAGAACTGTCTTGAAACCAAGTTATAAGTTGTTACAAAGCTCAACGTTTTTGAAGAATTGGCTCGACTTCGAGTGTATTCATAAAATAAATTTAACCAAAACCACACAAACACATTTAAGGGCGTACTAAGGTCTACCAAGAACCTTACGTACCCATCTTTAACTAATACTTTCAACGATATCTTGCTTGCGACAAATGTAGATACTCAGCTCATAAGATAGAAATTCTCAACCGAACTATAGGCCCAATCCATCCAAGGATCTCAAATGGTTCTACCTAACTCGGTTCTAACTTGTCTTTCTTTTCAAACACACTACACCTCTCCAAAGTGAGACCTTCAACCACTCATAACCTACCAGCATTAATTCAAAAGTTTTCCAAACTAACTCTTTCAACAATTTGGCTGCCACCAGCCTTTCCTGTATTATCAATATCTCGTCGGTTGTTTCTTGTACCAAATTCGATCCACTTAACTCATTCTCTCTAGTTACGGCCCATAAAATGGTAACCTACATTCCTTTCCATACATTGTTTCAAATGAAGCACATCCATACTCGAATGATAATCCCCACCTTAGGAAAAACTCATCTTACGAAAGTGAGTATTCCAATTACCTCTAAAATCTACCATACTTGTCCTAAGCATAGCTAGGAATGGGGTGACTTAGTCAGTCTATTGACTACACCTAATCGTATCGTATCCGATACTCACACTTGGTAACTTAACAACAATATCCTTATTTATCCTTTCCCACTTCTACTCGGGTAACTCAGGTTGTAGCAACAATCCTGAAGACCCTTGATTCTCAACCATCGATTAGTTAACCTTAAAACCACACAACATCGTATCCGCTCCAGGATGGATAGAATACTTTGTCGTATACGCCTCTTCAATAGCCAAGGTCCTTACATCTCTCCGAATGGAGGTCCAAACCTTGTCTAACCAATATAAACAACTCTCCATCTTTTCACACTCGTTGGTCCAAGCCACGCAACATATTATGTTGACGCGTTCTTTGCTTTGGACCTCTTATCTTATACCACCAACATCCTTTTCTCAAACCTAGATCGGATTGTCGTAAATCTAGCTCGAACTCATTCTTGGTTTTCACTCCTTCTTCTTATTCCACGGTAACATCTACATTTTGCGTTTCCCAGATGGTACTTGGCCTCGAAATTAAACTCACTAAATAACATCCATCCATCATCTTTGCCTCATGTTCAATCCTTCTAATTAAAAGTGTGTTGGAAACGTTTATGATCCGTATAGATCACTCTCCACGTCTCGTTCACTTAATGCCTCTAGCATTATAAAGCAAAACCTACCACGTTAGCCATGCAATCCTTTATAAGAACCTTTAGTTGTCGCGACATACAAACAATCACCTTTTCCCTTTTCCAAGCATGCTTCCAAATCCTTGCTTCGCGCGTCATAATATACTACGAAATCATCTGCTCCTTCCAGCAATGCCAAAATCAGCTCATTACCCATTTGATTCCTTCCACATTAAGATAGCTTCCTCTTTGCTCCACTTCTACGTTGTTGGAAAACTTCACGTACATCTTCTCTTCCTTCAGTGACTCCACGATCATCTTCACGTGTGACTCGTACTCCTCTTTAGACTTCGGGTCGGTTTAAAATATCGTCGGTATATATACGTTATCTAGCTTGTCTATATACGGCTATGCACACCCGGCTCATTAATTCTATGAAAATCGCTGGTGCATTGGTTAACCCAAAAGGCATAGCCGTAAACTTCAACGTGTCCATTACGCAACCTAAAAAAAACAGCCTTAGCTACGTCATCCCCGTGCACTCTCCATTGGTGACATCACATACGAATTTTCTATCTCACTCTTCTCAAGATAATCTATGCACATTCCAAACTACCCACCTTTCTTCCTACCAAGCAATACAGACACTTTCCACAACAAGTTACCATTTGAATTAATCCTCACCTTGCAACTCCTGCAATCATTCCAGACCTCTCGCCTTTCTAAAGACGTCAAACGACACGAGCCTTCGCATATCGGCGTCGCTCCTTGTAATAATTCCATACAAAGTCTTATTCTACGACGAAGGGTAAAACCCACTAAATCATGAGAAACACTTCGAGAAGCTCACATACTACTAAAGTATCACTAAATTTTGACTCATATGCTTTGGTACTCCTACGAGACCTCGCATCCTCTTTAGTTCGTTTCCTCACGAACCTTAAACACTTTTTAGCTCACTAAGGTATTTTAACTACCTTCTTGTGGCATGCCATCCCAGCCTTATGCCTCAACAACCAATTCTCTCATACGGCTACATCAACGCTCCCATAACTAAGAGGTACTAAGTAAAACGAGAATTCTCTAATTCAAACTTGGGATCGCGAATAATTCCATTCGCTTCGCTACTATCAATCGCACCACTCAGAAGATATGACCTACCATCAACTCTAGAACCACGCCATGAAGAAATTCCCAACTTCACATGCACCAATTGGTATGGACCCAAAAATCACACAATCCCAAAAGAAGAAACAACCGAATATAAAAATCGACATAACGAACGAACCGCAGACCTAACAAACGCATCAACGATACTAAAAACACCCAATGAATATTACCACGTACCACGACCCATTAATTAAAAGATTAAGAACCTTTGTACCAAAACCGATTTTTTTTCCTAGGAAACTCTCCCTCATAACCTTATACCAAGCATTTTAAAACAATAGAATCACCTTAGTTAATAATGCAAATAGTTTTAAGTGTAAAAATAAATTTAAATAAAATTTTTATAAACTTATTTTAATTATGATTTTATAAAAGAAATCAAAAGATGGTTAAAACAAATGTGTTGCATTTTATTTATATAATTTATTTTTTTAAAAGAAGTTTTTTTTTAACAGCTAAACGATATGATATTGACTACAATAAAATTACTTTGAAAAGGAATTTATAACTCGCAACAAAAGACATCATGATAGCAAAATAGACTCCCAAAATAACTTAAGAATTCCAATACCAAAATGTTAATTTACTTGAAAACGAACACGACAGGAACTCTTTTAAACCAAACAAACCATAAGGACTCATCCATACCAACGGTCTTAGAACCAAACCAAAAAGTATCGTTACCTTTAGACAAAGAAAAACAATCATAACGCCGAACGGAGAACATAGAACACCAGTTCTATGATAACACCCTAGAATACCAACACGAGCGTTGGATATTGATCGAGTCCGAATCAACACGTATATAAATATATAATATATAAATACGTACTAATAAGGATAGGCCAATAATAGTATA
>BQNB010025362.1:14503-33469 GCA_026074375.1 Tanacetum coccineum
TTTATGAGGCTGAGTCATAGTTAACGTATTAAGTCATTATCTGTTAATTGGTGGCAGCATGTGCCAAGCCAATTCAAATCACGAGGGGTATTGAAAGAACCACTAAAGCCTTTGTAGCAGAGCTTAAGTTGATGTTAACAGACGTAAAGCTTTAATGATTTCTACAATATTTCTTTGATATATCTTTCTTCCATTTTTGATCAAGATTTACATCGTATGTAAAATTGCAGGTTAAAGACAATGAGTTAACTGATGTGGCGGCAGTGAGTGCAGCGAACAACCCCAAAGTGGGAAATATGATTGCTGAAGCCATGAGTAAAGTAGGAAGGCAAGGTATTGTGACTATTGAAGAAGAAAAAAGTGCTGAGAATAATATTATATATGTGGTCTGAAAATAATGTGGCCTCCCGTTCATCTATACATTCTAATACGTACATTGGGTATCAAAATTTTTAGAATCAATGTAACTACACGAGTATTATTATAACTGTGATCTATACCTTCAAATACTTCCGTTTTAGTTTATAGAATGTATTTCTATACATTCAATGTATGTGAATGGCTTATCTGCATATTGTATTCATGTGTTGCAGTGTTTATTGTATTGCAAGTACCGCCAAAACATGTTTCAAAGGGAGCAGTTTGCGGAAAGAAATGAAAATGCATGTGCTGCGTGAAGGGTTGAAGGTATTGATCCCATTGAATAAATAACTAAAAGGTGCATTAGTGTTTTTTCGAACCTAGAGGTTGAAGAGCCGGGAGTTCCATATAAATCTTGGAGCACCCACATGGGTTGTAGTTTTGTATACTACAATTAGTTAGCATGTTATTGATACATATATTTTCATATGATTTTTGTACCCTTTTTAGAAAATTTGAGGACATATTTGATGTGAAGCATTTGATTGACTACTTGAAGGATGATTTGCAAATTGTGCGCCGTATTCCATCATTGTTTGCTGAGAAGTCAAAGTTGTTCATGAGCATTTCTCCTTTATTCTCCCTTTATGGACTGTACTTCAACCAAATATCACAGAGTAACCTATCTATAGTGGAAGTTTGGGTAAGCTTAAGCTTAATAACCTATCCACCCTCAAAAAGCTCCATATTTGTAGCTTAAGTTTATTAGCTTTCATCCTCACGAAAAAGTTAATAAGCTTTTAACATGAGTTTTACCCTTGATTGTTCTACATGGCAGGTTTACCAGGATGGAACAAAAAATTTTGTGCTATTTGTCGTTGGCGGTATCAATGGTGAGTGAACTTTGTTTTAATATATATTTTGGCTTCATCTTTGTGCCCATGTATTTTTCACATACGTGAAAATGAGCAGTGAGAAGATATTCACAATGACCGAATCACCAAATATACTTTAACAGGTAATCGTTTTGATGAAGAAATCATTGAAGCAAACAGGCACATTCGTGCATTTAATGCAATTAAAGTTGCTGTTGAATATCGAAAGAAAATCCAAGTATGAGCTGCTACTGGTTATAAATTTGTCTTTTGTATAACATACCAGTAATTGAAAATCAGTTACTAATCTTTTTATTTTATAGGTATTCTATGGTCTCCTACTGCAGTATTTCTCTATTTCAGCAAATAAAAAGCCATTGAATTTTAGGCTATTAAATTTGCTTGTGAAGCCACTGACGGAAATGAGTATAGAAATCCCATACTCGTCAGCGACTACTTTGAACCCAGACACTTTTTGCAGAGGATATTAAAATTTCAGGTTTATTTCTTATCTTTGTGATTTATTGTTTAAATATTTTGTTCAATATTTAACGATGTGGTCTATGATATCTCTTTGCTCAGATTTCCATCACGTTGTTATGGCCCTGCAATATTATTAATGTCTGAATATTTGACAAGCTGTCTGGTTACATCTGGTCTGAGGATGTGGCAATTGGCTCCTTTTTGTGCTCAATTGTTCATTTGTAAGTGTATTTCAATCCCTTTCTGATTATCGTCATGCAACTCTGCATTTATGAGTACCCTAAGTTTACCATGAGTCCACGATACCATAATGACTAAGAATCATTAAAAAAATTAGGATAACTTATGAGCTTACTTTTGATCTAATAAGAATCTTCTATTTGTGCATCTTTTCACATTCATTATGATCTTTGTTGGGAATAGTGAGTAGTATATAGCCAATCGCTATCGAATCTTCTACAATATGGCATTGAGTGTCCCCTATTTTTGGTTAAGGTTAGGAATGTAAGAAAAATTTGTGTAGATAGACTAATATGACTCTGTCAACAAAAACGGGTACACAACTACTTTGTAACCAGAATTTGATATAATGGGACAAAATTCTGTATTAAATAGACAAGACAATACTATGAAAACTTTCACGTGCTCACTTGTGTTCACAGTAACATTTTTTTGGGAACACGATAATAACAGGATAATAAATACAAGTTGTTAACTATCAGCTTATGGTTCCTGCTTATGGGTGTTCTGCAAACCAACTTCTTTTCTATTCGGTGACATAATTTGTTCATTCTTTTCAAGAATACTGCTTAAAATGCTTTATGTGTTGTACCAATTTTGTATCTTGTAAGTTTTAACATTGTATATGATCATGGTCTTAATGTGTAGGTCTGCCAGCAGTCAAAAAAGTTCTGCCTCGAGGCATTAGTGTTTTTGAGGACATTGCTAATGGCAGCTTCGAACAAAAAGCCTGAACCATCTCAAAACTTTAAGGTGTGTTTCAACTCTTTTTAGTAAAAAAAAGGATTCAAATATTGTGTAATACATCAAAACTCAGTGGCTGAAGTTAACTATTAGTGGCTTATATTTGGCAGCTTTGTAAGTACCAGAGATTATGAGCCTGATTGTCAACGGGCTGAGGATAGGAAGCTAAAGAAAGTCATGAAACGTGAAGCTAAAGGGGCTGCACGTGAACTGATGAAAGATAATTACTTCTTGGCTGAGGCAAAGGCACGAGATAAGGCACGCCTAGATGCATAAAAAGCTGAGGAGCATGGGAGAGCTAGAACTTTTCTTCAAGAACAAGAGTATGCATTCAAATATGGACAACTTGGCAAGAGCAGAAAAAAGAGGAGACAGAGCACATGTTTTCTTTTATGTTCATGGATTCTCACCTGATATACAAATACCTGAGATTTTCTTTTATAAATAATTTTGGCTAAAATATTCAAGTTTTGAGATGGCATGGATCTTTATAGCTCTTTTTATCTAAGTTGTAATTTTTGATCTACTACTTATTGGACTGGAATACGACTAATTTTAGTTAAGAAATATATAGTGGTGCTAAAATAGAAGAAAACATGACCTGCAAACTTCTTTTGTGGTTAAGTGGGACAATTAAACATATATCGATTATTCTTTCGCCTTGATTTCATTTTAACCTCTGAATGGTTAAACCAATATAGAATTGGGCTTAGGGGTGTTGGGATTACGTATTTTTAGCTTATGCTCATGGCTTATTAGCACTTTAAATAAGCACCTCCCCCATGTGGTTATCTAAAACTGTTTATTTTATCCATGATCACATTGCAATCCAAACCCTACAAAAGTGCTTATGTCTCAAAAAAACCCGAAACACACCAATAACTGCTTAAAGTACGCAACCCCAAACACCCTCTTAGAGATATGGGTGGCATACTTCCTACTAAGTTTGGGATCCAACCTGTAGTCAAATATGAATGGCCTACCAGAGTGTTTTCATGCATGTGTTTTAGGTGTGATCTCTGGTTGGGAGGTTTGATCAACCACAAAAGTACAAAACTTTTGTGAGTGGTTGTAATGTTCAAAGTGGTTACCTTGAAATTAGAAGCGTCAGAAAAGTAAATGTTCGGTCTGGACTTCTTTGCTACCACGAGTACTGAAATGTTGGAACTTTTTAATGAAGAGGAGCACATCTTAGACATGAAAATCGTTGGTGGTGATTACAGGCTACATGTATCTTTGTACATCTACAACCTTTAGACGGGTCAAGAGGGTCACGCGGGACGGAGTGCCTAAAGTCATTTTTTATTGCATACAATTAAAAAAGTAACAGATTATTAGTACACCGAAAATATTGTTTTTGCGATCATTATTAGAGCATTAGTTCTTTGTAGAAATTTTTAAAGAAAACGCAAAACAGGTTTGATATCCGGCCTGCCCCTATGTTGGCTTCTGACAGTCTTGAACACCCTAACCATTGATGCTCAAACCTTTACTGATGGATTTTTCAATTGCAATCATCATAATTGTTTTCTTGAATGCTATTTAAGTATGCATAAACTCTATAAGTTCAGATGGTTCAGGTTTATGTTGGTTGGAGTAATAATGATATATATAAGAGTTAGGAGTTACGATAATATAATAATCTTATTAGCAAAGTATAGGAATAAGATGTTCTTGTCATGCTTTTGTTTTCACTTATCTGCATGTAGTTGTTATCAATTACCCTAGGGATATCATGCAGTAACTGCATACAAACACATCAGTTACCTTGAGCTAGGAAGAGAGTATTCCTATTGCTTTGACTTATATTGATATTCTTGCTAGAGCAAAAAATGAAATTGGAAAGACCACAACTTTTCGCATACCAGCTATTGACTATCAGTGCACATCATGGGATTAGTCGATTTGAATAATGTCTAATTCTAATTTCATGACATAATTCATTTGTGACACACTAAGAACTAATATTTTGTGTTTTTGGATATGTGGTTGAACTTACCAGCGGGAACCAAAGGGACAAGAATTATGAAGTCATTAAAGAAATGTTCGAGAAACACACACCACCTGTCTTAAGTATCTTTCACCACTCCTAGATTTATTCAGTTTAGAGTTTAGGATTAAACCATTTCAGGCGATATTAACTGATAAATCAGTGATGAAGCAAGTATAAGTATTTTATGGATTAGAGTACTTGTAGATCCTTGGTGTGGCATGGTACAAAGGAAGATTGTTTCATTCATGGAGATCTATGATCTCAACTTCTCAACTTAAGGGGAAGTTCGTGCAAGAACATTGTTTGTTTTGTCATCATCAAATCTATAAATCCCAACAGTGAAGCTAAAATTTGAACCTAACTTATCTTTTATAAATCCGTAATAATCTCAAATAGTCACTCACTTCCTGTAAAAACAAAAAAATATACAATCAAAACAAAAAAGATTGAATATTTATAACAATAAAAAAGGAATAACCCATGAAATAAGAGACAATTAGCTACTTCATTAGGGTGTATAACGTCTTTCTTGACCCCGCTGCTAGAATCCTAGCTACACCACCGCCGCCAACTTCACCGTCTCTGCCTCCCATCAGACCTAAGATATCGGCCCTTCTTTGTGGGTTTGATCAATTAACGATATGAAAAAGAGTGTGTGTGGGTGGAAGGTTCGAGAATGAATTTGGTATGTGTGTTTTAGGGCGGTGGTTTTTTTTATCAATGAAGAAAACAACAGATTTGATGATTTGGTGGGGAAGAGGTAGAAGGTTGTGTGCTAAGAAGTGTTGCCCAGCTGTATCCACGTTATCCTTCCCACATACTCCTCACTCCCCTCTAGTAATCTTTGATATTTTAATAGTTTGTTACTGTTTATATTACTGTTCACAATAATAAAATAAGAGTTACTGTTTATTATGTGAGAGGGGACAAAGTTTGAAAAATGTATATATTTATAAATGTTATATTCTTTTAGAGGGGAGTTATTTTAAATACCTTTTTTTTTTGGATACGAGGGGATCAATCCCAACCCTCCATCTAAAAGCAATCAAAGGCTATGATTAAAAGACTTTTTTTTAATTAAAAAAACAAAAAAAGGACGGAGGGGCATTTTGGCCATTTTACCTCACACACCTACCACTCCATCAATCACTCACACTTTCAGATCTGATATTCTTTCTCTTTTTCTCTCCAAAACACACACTAAAAACGTACACTATTCACACATTCAAATCGATCAAAAATACACACACTAAAACACACACACATAATCGTACGACACATAAAAAATAGAAGATAACGACGGTGATGTTGTTGTTGACGATCAGATCTTAATGAATAAGCCTACACGTGAAGGTTCGAGTGAAAAACCGCTCAAAATGATGATTAAAATTATCGATTCGGGTATAAAACACTTCATCTACATATTTTACTATTATTTACGCATAAATAATGAAGTCTAGTGTTTATAGAGTTTGTGATGAACATACTGTGATTTTTGTTCTAGTTATTGTGTTTATAGAGAGTATAATGAAAATATTTTGATATTTGATGATGGTATAGTGATCATTAAGCTTTAGATCGAGTATGTTGATGTTGATGAAGAAAATATGTGATAAGTAAGCTTTGTCTACGTTAAACATATATAGTATGACTGTGTGAAAAATCACATATGATAAGTTGCCTAGAAAAAAATACAAAAACTTATATACTATATCATATATGATATAAGTTAGGTTTCAAGCGTTTATGGAGATTTTGTTGATATTATTGGTTTGAAAAGTTAGTTGTGCGTATAATATCATATATGATAATCTGCTTGAAAGTTAACTTCTTTAACATTATAATATATCATATATGATAAGTGCTTGAAAGTTGAATCCAATCTTCTTATTTGTGTAGAGAAGGCTATTTTCAAGGCATCTTGAACACCACAAGCATCCAAAGGCCCAAGAAGCTCAATGAAGAAGCTCATGACTTTTCATTTCACGTTCAAAATGTATTCTCTGTTTTTTTCTAGTAAATTCTTTATGGAGTTTTGACGTCTACGGACAATTTTTGTAAACCATTGGAAACTGATACATTGTCTTGCTAAAATGGTTTAACTTTCTTGATACTATGTCATCATGTTTTACGCTGAAATAAAAATGGCGAAACATTTGCGAATGTGATTTTTGATATTATGTCTATTTTGTAAGTTTTATTGCACACATTCATAATCACTTGTAAATAAAAGCATTAGAACAGAAAACCTGTTATCATTGTTTAAACATCAAGTATGATGGTTTGATAAATGAGTGATGATCATGTTAAATCATATGTGATTTTTGAAAGAAATCACATATGATAGTCTGCTACTAACTTGTAGAAAACAAATATCACATGTGATATTTAATAGATTCACATTCATGTAAGATCCAAATCAACCAAAATCAAGTAAAAGAGAATTTCTAACACTTGTCCATATAAAAATCAAAAATTAAACAAATTACTTTCAAATATCACATATGATAATTGTAATAAAAAGAAAAATAATGTAAAATCATATATGATTTCCTAGCACATCACATGTGAAAAAATAAATCAGTTTGATGGGTTTATCATTGAATCAACAAAGTCTTCTTATTCTTGAAACAAGTCTTCTTCTTCTGGAACCAAGTCATCTTCTTCTTGAACCAAATCTTCTTTTTCTTAAACAACTTCTTCTTGAATCACAACTTCTTGTTGAACCACGACTTATTCTTGATCTTCAAACCTTAGCTCTTCTTGTTTTGATCAAAACTTCCACATAATGTTTCGCAACTTTCGACGTCCTTTGGGCATTCCAACAGATGGATTGTTAACATCAGTTATACAGGCGTTGCGAACTCCAACAATAAGCTTATTAACACTAACAAATGAAAGTATGTCTAGAAAATTTTATTGAACATACTATCTTTGTATCTTGGAAATCATAGTATGACTAGATAATACATAATTACATCTATTATTAAACATTAACCCAAGCTAAAATCACATATTATATTTCAGATCTAGCTTAAAAAATTATTATTGCCACCCTGATTAGTTATAAAAAACCAGCTTTAGTATCGAAAACTTATTCAAATCAAAACATCAAGTTATAATTATTAATGACATTTTTAACACATAAAACATATTCAATATTTCTAGAAAATTGTGTGAAACACACTTTGCTCACTTGTTGAATAGATCCAAAAAATTGATAATTCATCAAAAATTAGCTATAAGCTTAGTTAATATTTATGTACAATAAATCCAGATAATGATAAATTTCATAAGCTTATTTCACATATATCATCTCATAGTTAGCTTAATAAGTCAACGACAATAAAATTCATATAATTCATCAAATAAGGTGATTTATAAGCTTATAAATTAAGACATCAATCACCTAATATGTTAGCTTATAATTCAGCACAGTAAATTCATATAATTCATCAAATAATCTTGATATAAGATTGTAAATTCAGTGATTGATGATTCATAAGCTTATTCATCACAAATAAGCTAAAAAAATATATAACTTAACAACTGATCTGTTGGTTTAACTTGTTGTTATAATGAACCGGGAGAACATGATCGATTGTTGATCTATTGATGACCGATTGTTGATCTATTGATGATCGATTGATGTGTTATTTCTGTTGTTGTGTATTTGATCGTTCTAGAGATAGAAAAAGAATGATACGATGGAAAACACACACTATGTGTGTGTGTGTATTATAAGATGTTTATGAAAAAATAAATATATATATTATACAAAAATACCCCTCTAGTGTAAATAGGGAATTTAATCTCATCCATTGGATGAGATGAAGATGGAGGGTGGGGATGAGTCCCTCGATATCCACAAAATGTTTGGTATCCAAATGAACTTAAATCAAATAACAAAGTCATACGTTTTGTACTTATGGTTTCAGCGAAAACAAAAAACATGGGGTATTTCTATTTTTGCCCCAAAAGATTTTGGTGTATGCACCTATTGCCCAAAAAAAAGTGCATTCCTCAAATGCCCAGAGCGACCGAAGCGACTTAATTAAAAATTATTAAAAGTACAAAAAGGTACAATTTTAAAGTACAAAACATATTTTTTGGTTGTACTTTTAATAATTTTTAATTAGGTCGTTCCGGTCGCTTTGGGGCATTTGAGGAAGAGACTTTTTTTGGGGCAATATGTGCATACACCAAAATCTTTTGGGGTAAAGATAAAAATACCCCAAACAACATTTGGGTTGCAATTGTGATTTGTGAGTGGTATTGCCGTATTAATGTTTTTCTTTTTCTTTTTAATTACAAGTTTGACCCTTTATGTTTTTTTAAATTAACCCTATCTTGTCAAAGTTTTGTTTTTTCATATTTTTGACACCAATAATTTTACGTGATTTTTTTCTCTTAAGCACATGTAAAAACGTTATTTCGTAAATCCTGGCTAGATAAAGAAATTTTAAAGTTTTTTATTTTTTTAAGCATCTTTAAATTTTTAATAATAATTCAAATATTACTTAATAAGGGAAGTTGTAAAAATCTTTACGTCAAAAAGGGTTTTCCTTTATTATATAAATGATTTTGTAGTATAGTGAGTTGAATAATAAAAATTGTCTACTGACTTATATGAACAAATTTTGCAAAAATATGATATACTTTGTATTGCAAAAACACGCTTTATGCCTTTATGCAAAAGACTAGAGTAAGTTGCCAATTGAATGGAGTATCAAATTGTTGGGCTCCCTAGTTAAAGAGTGTAAACTGACATTTCAATCTATCATCCTTTTCTGCTCGTCAGATGATCAATGCATGGCTTCTCTTCAGTCGTGATCATCAATTAGATGTTTATCTTTAAACCTTGTCTCTTTATAAATAGTGGGCATCACCCACAACTTTCACAAGTTCACACACTTGGGTGAATATTGTTTCTTACACAATCACGCACACATGATTTGTTTAAGTGTTACACGAGCTTCTTGGTCTTTATCAACTTATCGGATTCTTACCATTCAACATGAGAAACCAAACTACACAACCATCTTAATCCAATCTTAATATCGATTTACATACATGTGACAATCCACATTTTTCAGGTCATTTTACGTCAATAAACTCAAAACTATTTACTTTGAACCTTTACGTGTTTACTTTTACGTGAAACCGTTAAGTTAAATCGCGTAAACTGAAAAACAACTTTAAACGTAAACCGACAATAAACAAATATAATTTTACGTCAAATATGTGTTATATGACTTCCATGAATATAATTTATAAGTTTATATGTTTTGTTACAAGTTTTACTTAAAACGCTTACGTTTTACATTTAAAGCATGCACGCATTGCGCTCACCACATTTCTAAACTACACATGTATATATATATATATATATATATATATATATATACTAGTGGCTAAGCCCGCCCGATGGACGGGCATGACTTGTAATTATTGTTTGCTTTTTTGGTTTTGATAACTATTTGTTTTTTAAAATTGTATATAAATTCGTGTTATAGAATAGATAATCGGAGATTGTAAAAAATGATGTCATAACTTAGCACAAAACTTTCGAAAAATTTCTTAGATAAATGTTAGTAAATCTTATGTACACTTGATAAAATCCATATGGGGTAATGTTAACCTGAGTAATCTAAAACAAAAGAACATTAAGTTATAAAAAATTGGGTCTATGGTGCATCAAAATAAAAAAAATGTAAATAAGGTCATGCCCTTACTAACCGTAAGAAAAGTTCATATACTTTATTGTGGATAAAAGTATTAAATATTTAACGAAATCTTTATTATCAATGGAGTAAAATGTTCGATAAGATCACGTACAAAAAATAGAGTAATATTTCAAGAAACTCATTAGTCAACATACATACAAAATTATATAGTGTGGCAATATAATTATAAAATATATATTATTTACAAACTGTACATTTTAATGTTGTATATATGATAAAGTATAATAACACAATCTATATAAGGACCCCCAAAGTATACATGATTAAACTAAACATTAAGGGGACGTTTGGTACAGTGGAATGGAAAGCATTGAAATAAAATAAAAGATCATTCTCGTGTTTGTTTGTACTTGAGAATGGCTGGAATTGGTGAATCAATATTGGTTCTCATTTCATTCTCTTAAAATAGTGAAGAAATGAGAGAATTGATGTAAAAAAGGTAAGACTTCTATGATTGATTCTCTCGTTCAGTACCCATTATCAATGTTTTGTGATTAGAGGTGATCTAAGAGTCGAGCTTCTAACCGAATACGCTTTGGAACCAATAACAGGTATCAAAGTCCCACGTGTGTTGCAAGTCATGTTAAGCGAACTGTGGAAGTCTTCTGCAATAAAACCGGTGGTTGCTTCATTGGGGCTACGTACTCAGTGACGTATATAACAAACAAATTGAAAACCATATATAATACCGAGCAAGGTCATGTGTTCTAAATTAAAAACCATCAATAATTTTGACCTTGTATTGTAAATCTAATGTTGCCTTCTAAGCCGATGCAAGGTCATGTGTTCCGAACGCAGTTCTAGTAAAACCATATATAGAAAAGTCTAGTTCCTTGTTGACTTCTTCATCTGTGTAATTTCTGGACTCGATTCCGTCTACTCCAGAAGACTCAAAGAGCCACATATATAACAAACAAGTTGAAAGGCTATGTACGGACTCTCTTGATTAGTTATACGTTATCCTATATACTTAATGTCTGCTAAAAAGAATTAATATAGTGTGCTATAATAGAGCCTATCTATCATTATTTCCCTTTCCCTAAAGACACTGAGTAAGCTTCCGAACTATCTACAAAAATTTGCAATTTCTAATATAACCAATTGAACACAATAGGTCATTTATCGTCTACAAAATAGAATATGCATGTAAAGTGATGTTAGTGTTGCTAGACATTTTATCAAACACTTTGTAGGCAATGATTTAATAGTCAATGATCGGCTAAACCTCATCAAATTTAAGTCAAAATAATCCGCTAAACCTAAGCTTCATGAACTCAAATCAGCAAGCAAATAACCACAATTTTAGCCCCAAACCTTATCGATATTAGGTCAGAATCAATTACGTAATCAAATCAACAATCAAACTAGTAAATTAAACACAAAGACAAACGAACTATTCAATGAATATACAAAATTTCAACGAATATCTTAGTAATTATATGAAATTAACTCGTAATAATTAGGGATTCGATATAACCTCCAATTACATTAGGGTAAAATAGTGAAAATGAGATTCGAAAGGTATCAGCCATGGCGGAATTGTGTTTGTAAACTTTATCAAACTAAGATCAAGAACACCAAATCTTGCACTCAACCAACCTCCCCACGTGCTCTTTTATTACAAAAGATAAGTCCAAAAACGTGTGCTTATCAAACAATTACAAAAGAAACACTACTACACAAACTATATTTTACAACGATGAATTTAAAATGGTTGTGATGTATAACCGTTATAAATAGGAAAAAAACACTATATAATACGGTTTTATAATGGACCGCTGTAAATAATCGTTATTTATAACGGTTCTAGTATAATTTAATATATAAGAATTTTCTTTTGTGTTAAATACATTTTTTTTGGAACGGTGGTTTTTAAACCGCTTCAAAAAACCACGACCACTCAACACTTCATAAGTTAATAATAAAATTTCAACACTTTATAAACCACAAAATTTCACACATTTTCTTCTCAGATGTAATAATACATAAACCACCAACACATTATTTCTTCTCATATCTCAATAAGAACCCACACAAATAGAAAACACAGCTCACGTTATCGTCATCGAGTTAACTCGCCAACACTGTAACGGTTGTACCATATCTGATGAGGTTTGTTTCATTGTAAGAACCTAAAGATTATTATTGTAGATTTTAAGGATTTTGTTTAATATGTTGCCAGATCTAAATATCTAAATATTAGTTATTATAAGATCTAATGCTTTCACGGTTTGTTGTTTGTTTTGTTTATTGCAGATCTATGAATTTTGTATGTGGAGCCGAATGTCTTTCACTTGTAGATCTTGTTTTATTTTCTTAGTCATTAATTTGTAGAACAATAAATAGTGACTGTAATGTTTTAACCACTTTTAGGTATTATTGTGATAAATAACAATGTATTCCTTAGTTTGTGGTTTTTGTTGTTGAATTTCCAAATCAAAAATTTTGCTACTAATCAGTTTTGTTCACAAGTAAAATAATTTACCTAGATGAACTTTTTGTATATTAAGTAGTTTTTGTGAGTATTGTTGGCTCAAAGAAAAATAAAGTTGAAAAATGAAAAAGTGAAACTAATAAAATATGTTTTTTCTTAATACATGTATGATTGTTTACAACGGTTCTTCAATCGCCGCTTCAAAAGAGTTGCTCATTCAATTGAAAAGACTTGCTCATTTAACACGGTTCGGAACCGTTTTAAAAGACCACCTTGAATATTTACAACCCTCTAACATACAACGGTTGAAAACCGTTTAAGCCTCTTTTAACCATTTTAAAATACACATTCTGTACTAGTGAAAGATGATAATCCCCACTAGGTGGATCTTATCAAAGTCTCACTACAAAATCACTCAAAACACTCATAACCTAAACAAGATTGAATAAAAAATATCAATGTTGATATCTAAACAGAATACAACAATCAATATCAAGTTGATATTGATCAAAGACAAAGACAATCGTGATTGAACGATTAGAGAGAAAACAGATTTAGAATAAGACTTGATTGGAAAGAATGAAAGTGTATAACTTTAGCATATATAGACTAAAGTTACACTTAGGTCCCTCTACTATGAGATCTTGTCATATCCAGCTTAAACTTCTCATACCAGTAAAACAACTTTGCTCACTTGTCAACCTTAGCCCTGGAGTATCTGAGCATCTTTAACATCCTCCCTCAGGTTGAAGGTCCTGAACACCTCACTTTCTTCTTTGCAGTATGAGCTTTCTTCCCTGAATCTTTACCAACTAACTCACCTGCAAAAACATTCAACAAACCAAGATTTTTGCAACACAACTTGTGTTGAACCACTCCAAGACATTTGGTAAATACATCTGCAGTTTGCATATCAGAACTAATTTTAACCGTTTTGATTATTCCAGCTAAAACTTTCTCTCTTACAAAATGAACATCAAATTCAAAATGTTTAGTTCTCTCATGAAACACAGGGATTAGCAACAATTTGTATGGCTGAAGAATTGTCACAAAACAATTCTACAGGATACAAATTTCTTAACCCAATATTGTGTAACAAATTACCCAACTACACAACTTCACTAGAAGGAGAAGACATGCTTCTATATTTAGCTTCAGAAGAACTCTTTGAAACAGTTGCTTGTTTCTTACTTTTCCAAGACACCAAAGTTTTACCCAGAAAGATACAAAATCCAGTTACAGACCTCCTTGTTTTAGGACACTTAGCCCAGTCTGCATCAGCATATGCACTTACTTTTAAATCAGTGGCTTTATAAAATTGAACTCCACAACCAGGAGATCATTTGAGATATCTTAAAACTCTCAAAACAGCTTTAAAATGTGATTGTAAAGGACTATGCATATGCTGACTTAGACAATGAACAGCATAACTAATGCCAGGTCTAATGTTAGTCAGGTATATCAATTTACCTACTAACTTTTGATAGGTAGAAAAATCAGGTAAATACTTATCATCACTAGTTTCTTCAAAACTAAGAACAGTATTCTCAGGTAAAGGAATATCAACAGGCCTAGCAGCTAATAACCCATACTCATAAAGCAACTCCAGATAATACTTCCTTTGAGACATACACAAACCAAGATCATTTTCAACAACTTCAATTCCCAGGAAATACTTCAAAACACCCAAGTCTTTTATCATAAACTTAGTGCTCAAAAATACTTTGAAGTCATTGATTCCAACATCATCATTTCGAGTGATGACAATATCATCAACATATACCAACAAAGCAACAAATTTGTCACCATTATGCTTAGTGTAAAGAGAATAGTCTAACTTAGACTGTACAAAGCCATGCTCAGCCAAAGCAGTGGTAAGCTTAGCATTCCACTGTCTTGGGGCTTGCTTTAAGCCATAGAGAGACTTATTCAATTTACAAACTTTATTATTGCTTTCAACATTATAACCTTCAGGTAAAGTCATATAAACATCTTCAAGAAGATCACCATACAAGAAAGCATTATTAACATCAAGCTGATATAAATGTCAATTATTAACCACAGCAATAAGGTCTCATCATAGTCAAACCCTTCTCTTTGACTAAAACCATTAGCTACAAGTCTAGCCTTGTATGTTTCAATTTCACCAGAAGACTTATACTTAATTTTCCATAGCCACTTACTCATAAAGCAACTCCAGATAATACTTCCTTTAAGACATACACAAACCAAGATCATTTTCAACAACTTCAATTCCTAGGAAATACTTTAAAACACCCAAGTCTTTTATCATAAACATAGTGCTCAGAAATACTTTGAAGTCATTGATTCCAACATCATCATTTCCAGTGATGACAATATCATCAACATATATTGTTGTCCCTATTCGAAGGATCTATGATCTAACTGTAGTCACAATATACCAAGAAACAGAAAAACGAATTGTAACAATGAAATACAAGTGTTTTATTAATCTGACTTTCGTTAATCTTTATTGTTTACATGTCTTCCTATATATACAAAATGAAAAGGCATAATCGAAAGGTTGTGATGGTTCAATCAAACCAACAGATGTGTCCTTTCATAATAACTGCCAATAACTAACTATAACTAACTTAATTTTAACATAATACATACTAAGTACCCTAACTTTGCGTTTATAACATTATTGGTCCAACATTCTCCACCCTAATGTTATAGACGGCAATCGAGTCTTCTTCACTTGACTTTACAGCAATGTGGGTTCATTGTCAGTTTCATAAATGAGATAAGACTCTTCTTGCTTGTTTTTATTGTATTTCTACTTCGTAGATTCCCTCGCAAAGTGGCTGAAGTCACCACATTCATAACATCTGAAAGTGCTCTTGTTTTTAGTTCCTTGATTCGTACTTGTCCCACGTGCATTTGGACTATTCTTCCATTTCATGTTTTCCTTGGCTTCTTTGTTGAAATTTTTACCTCGCCCTTTACCATGACTTTGGTTGTTTGAACTTGCCATCAGAAGCTTGTTTTGATCATTTGCCTCTAGCGTGTCTTGACTTTTGATTCGTTCTTCAAAGGCTGTTAATCTTACAACGGCTTCTTCAAACGACATTTCGTCTAAATCTTGATATTGTTCAATAGTTGCCACGATCGGTAAAAACTTCTTTGGAACCGAATTGAGTAGTTTCCTCACAATTATCTTGCTTTCGAGTGTAGTTCCAAGATTTCTAAATTTTGCCCTTATACTGCTCAATTTGCTTGCAAAACCACTTATAGTTTCACTTTCTTTCATCTTTAAAGACTCTAGTTCACTCCTCAAAGTTTGCGAACGTGCTTTCTGAACTAAGTCTACTCCAATGAACAGAACTTTGATCGAGTCCCAAACTTCCTTTGTAGTCGAACACTGTGCTACCTGCATTAGGACATCTTCGGGCAATGTTTGAAAGATCATTGCCTTTGATGTATGTGCTTTCTTCTCATCCACCGCATCTTTAGTATCAATAGTTTTCCATAGACCATGTGCCTTCAATATTGTTTCCATCAACAATGCCCATGTAGTGTAGTTTGTTTCGGTCAATTTTGGACATTGTAGTGAAACATTTCCTTGTTCTCGAACTGATGCACTGTTTGATGTGTTATCATGCTTGTCACTTTCTACCATGCTTGCTTGCTTGCTTGCTTTTAACTTGCTTACTTCTTATAATCAGAACCGAGATGGTTTCTGGTTTTCTTGCTTTGTTACTGGCCAAGTTGCTAACCAGGTTTTCTTGCTAAACTTGCTTAATATTGACCAACTTGCTAATCAATATTATGTTTTCCAGACCCACTTGCTAATCTGGCTCTTTCTTGCTTTGATCAAAATAATTAATCCTTTATGTTTGAATCTTAAGGCTCGGAACTTGCTATGAACCTAAGGATTCGGTCTTGACTTGCTAAGAATCACTAGGATTCGGTTTAACTTGCTATTTTGTATTTGTAAAAGTGAAAAAGATTTTTTTCTTTTAGATAAAAAATACAGAACTTGATTTTTCTTACTTTTATATGTATATATATATTTTTTCTAAAAAAACTCCGAAAAGTACTAACTTAAATCTAAAGGAAGTAACTTTTCTAAAAAAACTATACAATATATATTAATACTAATATATATTATATCAAAAATAAAAATGGAGGGTGTTAAATGTTTTTTTTGAACATGTTGGGTTAATAATAACCCTGTGCCCCTTTTTTGATGCTAATAAATCTTGCGCCTCTTTTTCTTTGGAGGCAGACGCGTCTCTTCTTGAGACCGGTGCTTCTTCTTCTTCTTCTGATGGTTAATCGCCGATTAAGTGGTCGGATTAACCGTCTTTATCTTCTACGGTTGTGTTCTTCTTGAGCCACTGGATTCCCTTTGATTTTGTGCGAAATTAGGGTTTCGCAAATTTGGGGATCTTAGAAACCTTCTAAGAATTTGGGCCTTTGTGGATAACTTGAATCAATTGATGATTCGATTAAGGGTGCGAGTCTTGATTCTTCAAAAAACACGTGTGTTTGTTCCCTTTTTTGATGATTTTGATTACTGCCCCTTTATGATGACTTAGTGTTATCCGCTCGATGTGGTTTTCTGTTTTGAATATTGGTTTCGGATTTGTAACCGTACCTAACCTTCGATGTTTGATGATTCTGGGTTATGGTTTTTCGGTTTGATGTTCTTGAAAAAAAACTGAAACTTTGCAAAAGTGAAACCCTTTTTGATGCCGGTTGATTTAATCACAGGAGTGATTGATCCCTTGGCGACAGAAAGTTGGATTCTCTTGATACAATTATTTGATAAACACACGAATATGATTTTCTGATTGTGTTTTCAAACAAAGTTTTGGCCGAAAAAATGGTTTTTTTTATTCAAAACAAGAACGAAATTTTTTGGTATATGATGATTTGGTTAACAACCAAGCTCTGATGCCAATTATTGTCTCTATACGATGGATCTATGATCTAACTGTAGTCACAATATACCAAGAAACAGAAAAACGAATTGTAACTATGAAATACAAGTGTTTTAATAATCTGACTTTCGTTAATCTTGATTGTTTACATGTCTTCCTATTTATACAAAATGAAAAGGCATAATCGAAAGGTTGTGATGGTTCAATCAAACCAACAGATGTGTCCTTTCATAATAACTGCCAATAACTAACTATAACTAACTTAATTTTAACATAATACATACTAAGTACCCTAACTTTGCGTTTATAACATTATTGGTCCAACATTCTCCCCCCTAATGTTATAGACGGCAATCGAGTCTTCTTCACTTGACTTCACAGCAATGTGGGTTCATTGTCAGTTTCATAAATGAGATGAGACTCTTCTTGCTTGTTTTTATTGTATTTCCACCTCGTACATTCCCTCGCAAAGTGGCCGAAGTCACCACATTCATAACATCTGAAAGTGCTCTTGTTTTTAGTTCCTTGATTCGTACTTGTCCCACGTGCATTTGGACTATTCTTCCATTTCATGTTTTCCTTGGCTTCTTTGTTGAAATTTTTACCTCGCCCTTTACCATGACTTTGGTTGTTTGAACTTGCCAATAGAAGTTTGTCTTGATCATTTGCCTCTAGCGTGTCTTGACTTTTGATTCGTTCTTCAAAGGCTGTTAATCTTCCAACGGCTTCTTCAAACGACATTTCGTCTAAATCTTGATATTGTTCAATAATTGCCACGATCGGTAAAAACTTCTTTGGGACTGAGTTAAGCAGTTTCCTCACGATCGGTAAAAACTTGGCTTGTATGCTACTTAATTTTTTTGCAAACTCATTTGCACTTTCATGCGGTTTCATCATTAATGTTTCTAACTCACTTCTTAAAGTCTGCAAACGTGCTTTCTGAACTAAATCGGCTCCAATATGTTTAACCTTGATTGAGTACCATACTTCCTTTGCAGTGGTGTATTGTGCAACTTGCATTAACATGTCTTGTGGTAATGTTTGGAATATCATTCCTTTCGCTGTATTTTCTGCTTTCTCATCTATTGATGTTTCTTGCTTGTTATAACAACCCAATAATTTTCATCAACCTATTTTACTATTATCACAATTGTACGGGGAAATTTTTCGCTTTATTACA
>BQNB010025362.1:35678-59729 GCA_026074375.1 Tanacetum coccineum
ATTATATATTATATTATATATATTTTTAAGAGTGAATTTTATCAAGGGTAACTTGGTAATTTTCTTAATTGCTCTTTGAATTGTTATTATATTGTGGTATATTTTACAAGTATATATAAAATACACAATCAGTCACATTTTGGTAGTATGAAGCTTTTGTTTAATAAAAAAAACGCATGTGGAAATGTTTATGACTTTTAAAACATATGGGACCTAATGTATGAACTCTGATATTTTGCTTTGGCATCGAATGAAATCTTATCTTAAAACGTCCATTTAAGGTCGTTTCCTATATCTTGATTGCTGTACTTTGACGTAGCACCCCATTGTTACCATTCCGCTGCTACCTGATTTTGGGGGTGTTACATTAAGTTAGTATACAAAGATCTTTATGATTCGATCAAGCAGACATGGGCTCAAAACTAACTTAAATCTGACTTTTTGCAACAAAAACTTAGTGATCAGATTTCCGAAAATGCTAAGTTAAGAGCACAGTTACAAACAAAGTTTTCTGGACCAAAAGTGAATCAAAATGGTATAAGTGTGAATACTAAGTTTGCAAAACCTTCAACTTCGGAAAATAGACTTTATGTTGTAACTCCGTTTTTGAAAACTCAATTTATTCCCAAAGTTGTTCAGAGTCACTTCACACTTGCATACCAACAAGGTAATTGAAAATTGCACAAAAGTTCTTGCCCCAGGTCTGCTTAGGATTGAGTCTGAACCAATAAATGCGTACTTTAAGAACAATAAGGCAGTGCATCAAGATTACCTGAAAGTCACTAAAGAGCACATAGAAACACTTCAGGAATTGCTAGAACAAGCTAGAGCTTTGAAATCTTCAAATCTAAATCTAGATTATGCCTGTAAGTTTGCTCAGCGAATTCAATAACTGTTAGTGTATGTTTGTGCCCTATGCCCTTATGCACAAAGCGGGAATGAAAAGTGGCTCCCGCAACAAGTCATAGAAAGAACAATAAGCCTTATGTAGATACATTAGGAACAAACAAACAGTTGTTAATAACATACAGAAGCACTAGTAAAGCGAAACACTCAAAAGACTGACAACACTTTGTTACCTTCTACAGGAAGAGTAAGCTATACTTATGCTAGCGGATCATAGCCTAAGAGTAATACAAGGAATGATAGGATTGATGTGTAGCAAAGAGCAAACAAATTTATATACTTATAGTATTAATCCCGTAAGAATTCTTTCCAAAATACTTCTCAAACAAGAGAAATATAAGGTAAAAATCTCACTAAAGAAAACACAATTTGTATATTTTTATCCGGGAAGTACTTTTCCTCGGGTCGTGTCCCAACGAAATCGTGAATTGAGAATTTGGAATATTCGGATTCGAGTTAAGAATGATAAAGGATTTTTGAATTATTGATTACACTACAAAATATAATAGCACGAATTAAGAACAATTAACTAGCTCGAAATTTAAATGCACAAAACGTGAAAACGCGAGCTAAAACTGAAATTTAAAATCTAAGGCACAACTTTTAACAAACTTAATACCTAAAAATCACAAATTTAAAAAGAAAATTTTAGGAAAAAGAATTGGAATTTTTTATCTATTTTTGAATTTTTTATAAATTTCTAAAGTTTAATGAATTAATCAAAAATAAACTTTTTCTAAAAATTAAAACTAAAATTTTACTTTTATTTTTCAAAAATACTAGATTTAAAAAGAAAATTATTGCAAAAAGAATTTTAATTTTTCAACTATTTTTCTATTTTTTTATGATTTTTCTAAGAAAAAGTAATTCACTAAAATCTATTTAAATTCCTAGAAAATACAAATTTTACTGGAAAAATAAAGAAAAATGATTTTAAAATACTAAAAGAGTGCAGAAATCAAATGGATCAAAAAGCCCTAAATTTTATAAGCTAATTGAACACTAATTTGATTTATTAAAACTAAACCCTAATTTTATAAAACTAAATTCTAAAAATATTAAATCTATTTTATTTATCTAGGAAAGACAGGGTAGAAAGTGCTAAAAAGGAAAGTAGAGGGTAGGCGGGAAAACTATAAGAAATTTACACTACAATGTAAACGGGCAACCTTAAACTATGAGAAAAGTACAGAACAAACCCTACGAATTAGCTTATTTTTGGCTTATTGAAAAATGATTTTCAGCAAAAACTTAAAACTACAAATTTAGATGAAAATGAAAAACAAAAGAAACTACTTGATGCCTGTGATGTGTACTAAGATTATCTAAAAATAAATAAGCTAAGAGTAACAAGAATAACAAGAAACTTTCTAATGAAAAGTGCAAGTTTTAGCTTATAACTATTTTTAAGCTTTTTCTAATAAGCTAAACAGCTGAAATCTAAATCCTAAGAGCTTAAACTTGGGAAATAAGCTATACTATGGATATTAAGCAAACCTAGATAACAAGTTTCTAAAAATTAAAACTAGAAATAAGAAATCATTAAGAAAATAAACTATTACTATAACTGTTGCTACACTACTTTTGCAGATACCTATAAGCTATATTAAAAGCTTAAAAATGAAAACTAAATGATGAAATGTAATAAGCTAATGGAATTCTAGATATGTGCTTAATTCTAAATTCTAATACCTTTTTTGGAATGCTCTATGGACAGTGAGAAAAATGCAATAGCAACAACAGTTTTAACTGATATTAATGTTGTTGTATGCTGATGCAATTGGTCAAACCCTAAGTGCAGGCTTGTTTTCTAGAACTAACACTCTTGTACTCACTTACCAAGTGTGTCAAAGTCTACTTTAACCACTATTGAATTCTAGAATGCTATAAATCTCCTAAATCTAAAATTACTTAATACTCTTAAGTGCCCTGGTGCTAGCACAAACTTATTGAGCTCAAAACTTGGCAATTCAACTAACTAATTTTCAAAACTTGTTTCGCACTTGATAACTTTGATAAACTCAACTTTATAAAAGGATTTGACAGAATGATATTGACTTTAAGAGTCAAACAAAGCTTGTACCAAACACTCCTTTACTAGTATCTGTCTCAACTAATTTGAGCTTAAAAACTATTTCAACAACTAAAGTAGCTAAAATCTTTTATCTACTCACACTAAACATAACCTACTTAAGCTATTTTAAAACTAAAATCCACAGCTTATTGACAAGAAATAACTAGTTTCTTTCCTAGCTTATTTAAGACTAAATGACAGTTTTAAAGGAAACTACTAATTAAGGTTTTCTATCTATAAAAACTGTAAAGCAAATGCATATCTAAACAAACTAAACAAGATTGATCATGATTTAGCTCACACAAAGTCAAGAATAAGCCAATTGATCAAGCTCAAATTCTACTTATGAAATTAAGAAAATAGAACCTGAAATTGTAGTCTCAGCACTTAGCCACTCTTGTTGAGTGAGTGGCTTAGACACATACACCTAAGTGGCACCTTGCCTCTAAACCTGAGCTATAAGCTCAATAAGCTATATAAAGCTTATTACTCCTTTGAACCTCCAAAATGAATCAAATGAGCTCAGGTTATCATGCTTTGATGTGAAATGAATAAAATGAGTAAATGAAAGACTTAAAACAAATTTTTGACTAAATTTGAGCTTATGAACAGGAATAAGCTCAAAAGAGCTTATTGAGAGCTTATTAAGTGAAAACAGCTTAATATTGAAATCAAAGAACAAATAAACTTGAGAACTGAATTTTATTACTCAAATTGATGAAGTACAAACTGAAAGAACAAAGATACAAGTATTTAAAGCTGATTTCTAAAAACTTGAAAGAAAATGCTTAAAAATGAGGAAAATTACAAACTGAAAATAAAACTCACACACTAACTCATAAAATGAACCCTAGACGTCCTATTTATAGAGAATTGAAGAAGAGAGGCAAGGATTTCTCGAATCTTCCATTGAATCTCAGCCGTTGATCCTTTTAAACTCTTTTGTAGCCGTTTGATTGTGTTGATGAGGTGTTTAGACCAATCAGCTATTGCCACGTGGGTGAATTGACGTGGAGGTGAATTTAATACGAGGTTGGGTGCTGTAGAGGAGCGGGGAAAGGGGAATTTGGCAGTTTGGTTTGTTAGCGAAATTGGCGGGAAATTCAGTTAGAAGGCTGTTAGGGGAAATTTAGCCGCGTGTGTGTGTTTGAATGTTTGAAGTAATAGCACAAATGGTCCCTGCGTTTCATTTCATTCTTTGTAGTATAAAAGAAGTTTCAATCTTGACACAACTGGCCCTTGTGTTTGTTATTTCCATTTTTCCCTTTATAAACCAATTTTCCATCTTTTGCAAATTTGGTCCCTTGAACTTCAAACTTCTAAATAAGCCTTTGACTTCCTTTCTCTGCCTGTATAAGGATGAGCGCTTTGATTTTTGGCTTTCATCTTCATCTTGTTTGTCTTTTCATTTCTTTGTCGGTTTTTGCACTGTTATGCTTTATTTTTTTTTTTTATACTTTTTATCCTTTCGGCACAATAGACCAAAAGCACACATTTATTTAGTATTTTGGCATTTTCTTGGCTTTTTTTTAGGCATAAATCCTAGGAATCTTTAGATTTTCATTCTTAAGCATTTATCAGGGTACTTCGGTGTCGGCTCCGGTTTTGACCGCTGATTTTTCCGGGTTGACTTTGACTTTGACTTTTGTTGACTTTGGCTTCAATTTGACTTTGTCTTTTCACGCTTTTCTATTCCGTACTCGATTTTGTCGTTTTTGGCTTGATTTTTCGTCCTTTTCTTGGATATCCGTTTCCTGCACAATATAAGTGAAAACATACGAATACAATGTATTTTTGGTATGTTTTGGGTCATTTAAGTCCGATTTTAATGGTGAAAGGTATGTGTAATTAAACGCATACCAACCATCTTGAGAGATATAGCACACCATCAACTCCATTTTTCTCCAAATCCAATGTTGTAGAAACCAGCTACCGAGCTACGAAAATCATAAAAAATAACTAAACCAAGCTCAAGAAACAAAAAAGTACCGCTTAACTCGAAGCAAAAAAACAAAAACAAAGAGTAGATGGTTTGCATAACCTGTGATTCAATGAGGTTGATAAAGTAAAGAGGTTGATTAAGTATGAGAAGAGCAAATGAGTGTAAAATAGGGTGTGTTTGTTAACAAATTATAAATTTAACATTTGTTAGACATCTCCACACTTACAAAAATGAATTTGTACAAATTTTAATAATATTATACATTAGTTGTAACTTTGACTCACTCTTATGATGAACAATACCGTTATTTTATTGATTAGTTACAGTAGTTTACTAATATAATAATAGGATGAATAGTGTAGTGACATTATTTTATTGATTAGCTACAGTAAAATAATTTATATAATATTATCATTAGTTGAGTTTACATGGTTGTTGGGATTATTGTATTGTTTGTGAACAATACCAGTTGATTAAAAAAATATGATGACTCCGAAAACTAAACACGTAGATGATGACTAATCACTGTTGCGGTGTTGCCTCCAGCCTTCTTCATCTACCACACCCCATTTTTTTTTCATAACCTCATTTTCACCGAACAAAATCCAACACGCCACACACTGGTCGATCCATTCATATATCCCACCGCATCACACTAATCTATAATCCAACGTATACACCGCACTAATCCTTCTTTTCTCTCGCCTGAAACCTTCCACCACCAATTCTTATATTCATTGTGCACAAACCAAACAGTGCCCTTCAATCGAGAGTGTATCACACAACATTCTTTAAGTTATGTGGTTTTTTTTATCTTAAATTTATTTAATGTGAAATTTATTATTATAATTATAAGTAATATTAAAACCCATATACTAGTTAAATAAGATTATGGGATCTCAATAACTCACATACATCGACTTCACCCTAAACAATTTTTAGAAACCAGTGGTTATCTCTTTCTTATCATATATGAGCCGATTGATTTTGATTAAACAAGATCCAACACATGAATTTTGGTAAGTTTGTCTTTATTTTTTGGTTTTGAATATCAATTTGGGGTATTTTTGTTTTTGAGGATTTAGTTTAACTGATTTGATGGGGTTCTGTGTTGGGAGTTTTGTGTGCGGGAGGCTTTGAGGTAGATTAAATGTTTTTTGTCACATAGGTGAATTTGTACTCATTGTGAAGTTTAGTGTAGCTTATGTGAGACAAAACAGGTGAGACAAATAAGCTTATAAGCTGACAATTGCTGTAAAGAACTAGATATAAGCGGGTGTTTGTTTCGGCTTATGGCTTATTTGGTTTCCTACTTTTGTTTTATCAGCTCACTTTTTTGTAGTTTATTTCGAAACTTTTCGGCTTATATATGTTTGTTAATTATTCATAATGTTGCTTCTTTTTTTGGCAGGAGATCAACATCGACTGTTACAGAAAATCGCCCGTGAAATCAAGAATAGGAGGTAGTATTAATGTGTCTTTATTGGTGTAATCAATATTTACTTGATGGAGGCTTCAAGAGGAATAACCCATGCATTTGAGAATTGTACAAATAATTTCCCTATTAAATGTGTCTGATAAACGCATCATTTGTTAAGATGCGTGTGAAGTAATGAAAGGGGGTTATGAGCAGTTTTGGGAGGTTTAAGGGGGGGGGATTACGACAAAGATTTTAACCCTCTAATTGGAGTACTCACTTAGATTTCATTAATTAGGCGTTTTAACTCAAAAGTTTCAAATTAGTGTCTTCTTACGAATTCTTTTAATAATGGGCAACCACAGGTCCCTTGCTTAAGTGGGGCAACAGAAGCTTTCCATTGTATCAAGGTTCGTCTTGATGATGATGACGTAGCACCTGTCAAAAAATGCTTCAGATCATCATCATCGGAGGAGAATAAGAAGATGAAATCGATGATGATCGGAGTCTGATGAGAGCTCGGAAGCTACTCGAGAGAAAACTTATGACTAAGAAAAAAAAAAAACCACCCCCCAAAAAAAAAAACAAAAATTTTAGACCATCATTCTTCAGAACAACAATTAGATGTATGTTAATTTTATTAAAAATGTTTATAAATTTATTTTTTAGTGCAATTTTTTGATTAATTAGTTTTGTTTTTTTATTGTTACAAACTCTGTTTCCTGGATTGTGGCTAACGGAGATTTCGCCTGATTTGTATAAAGGAAAGGTAACCATAATGACTTGCAATTAGTAATTTACGGTCCTTTAATCGAGTTTTTGAATAATGTTTTGTTTAAATTTTTGCAGAGGCAACGTTTGGGGATAAACGGAGAAGTGTTACTAATTGGGGGTAGTTTACGGATTTACGAGATAATTTTTGATGGTTTATGGGATATGGAAATAGAGATGGAGATAAGATCTTGGTGTAAGCTTGGATTTTATGCTATTTTTTGCTTCTAATGGTAGTAGTTGAAACATGTTGATATCCGTGTTTTAGTTTTTAGTGACTTTAACGGAATAAACATTTAGTTTAAGATTAACATTTGATCAACTTATCGTTTGTGTTTTGGATTCACTGGCATTGTGCTTGATATTTTCCAAGTGTGATTGGATTGAGAGCAATGTTGTATGATAGGAGTTTGTACCTTCCTAAAATGCACGCTTCATGATAGACGAAAAATTGGTAACTCTTTTTTATTTCTTATGTTTGTTCTATCTTGGAAATTTCTTTTGATCGGTAACACAAAATTTTAAAGCAACAATTATAAGATTCAGACACCACGATGAGGAAGAAGATGAGATCAGTTTGAGCATTCCATATATTGCTTCGCTAAACACAAAAAATGTATCAAATTATAACTATTCATATATAAAAATTGATTCTTTAAATTAGGGCTTTGTCATAATTTAGGGGTTTTGTTAATTTTAGTTTTTTTCTTATAATTTCTGTGTTTTAGTTAAATTTGGGTTTTTGGGTAGTTCATATGGCACCTGTTTATTGGTTAGTGTTGATGAGAGAAAAGATGTGTATGTGATAATTTAGGAGATAGTCAGCTGTGATGAACATCTTGCACATAAAGCATAGCTAATGCGTTCTTTTGAATACATAGTTCTACTTTGTAAGTGTGAAGTACGAATGTATGAAACATTTCCATGTATACTTTAGCAAAGATAATGTGGTTTTTTTAGGGGGAAAAAATTTTTCGGAATTTTTCATTTGGTTGTTGTGAAATTGTATCAATATTTTGAGACAAAATCATGAGTCTTAATTCTAAATGTTCAAATCTTTATCTTCACCATAGTCTATTATGTCGTTTTAGTACTTGAAAGGGTTAAGGTTTCATCCATTATATATCATTTTCCTCTGTCTACATTGTGTTAGGCAAATGCGAACAACATGACCAGCTGGACCATATTACATCACACAATGTTCAATTAGGAATAGGTAAAGCTACACTTACAATTTTATTCAATTCATTGATTTAAAGGAAATTCCGTACTGGTGACCATGCACATAATTCATGGCTTAGAGCCACTATTTACGGTTATACCATCATTTACCTATTGGTATACAGTTTATTTATGCATATGATGAGAAGGATCAGGTGAATGGTGGGATGCAGAGCCCGATAAACGTTATTAGAAAAGCCACAAGAACATGAGCAACTCCAAATGTTTTGGATGCATATACCAACAGTAGTCAACTTGGTGATCAATAAAACTCCTCCAACAAAGGTAATACTTCTTTTTAATTAGAAATTTAATTAGTCTGGTACTTTGATCAAGAAATTAATTTGCTACTTTTTACAATGTAGATACAAGGTCACCATACCAGTTGAATCAGGAAAGACAACCTGCCTTCAAGTGATCAATTTAACCTTTCATCAACTCTTTGTCATCATCACCATCACCATCCGTACACTTACTATGGTAGGAGATGATGCTTCATATAGTTCTCAAGAATGGACCAGGTCAAACCACTGATGTACTCATCTAGGCTAACCAGTGAGATACTACATTAAAGCATGGGCTTATGCCAGTGCTCAAAGTGCTCCGTTTGACAATACTACCACCACCGCTTTAATGGGAGAACAACCCAACCCTTAGAACGTACTACGGGTGGTGAAGAGCCGACATCGAGGTGCCAAAAACCGCCAAAAATGCTACTTGAAAGCCAATTATGACGTATCTTCTAGCATATAAAATTACCACTGCCTTCACTACCAAGTTCAAGAGCCGCTTATGCATTTATCCATTTTCTTCTTGTTTTCTGACTAGGGAAGGTGTCATGTAAAGTTTATGGAGAATTGTACTTTTTGTTTTGGATCAAACATGTGATTGTGTTTAGAAGGAACTTAGTTTTGCTATGTATCTCACTAACCATTGGAGCCTTAATGAAATGCTAATGTTGTTAATAATAAAAAGAGGGTTGGAATGTTACTATCGTGTCATTTTGGAATGTCCCTTGATATCTTTTACTCGATGCAGAAGAGTTTAATTTGATTAGATCTTAATAATTTTTTTATGGAACCAGTATTCACTTGGTTCCATTTTAACCACACCCTAATCCTAATGATATATATCAGAATAAATCTTAAGTGATTTCAAAACATACCAGTATTATGCAAGTTTTGTCAACTTAATCGATAAACTAAACAAAAGTAGACTAGGAGATGTTATTTTTGTTTGAAGATAAATAAATGTGGATACACTATTTTTATAGTTACGAGTTATTAGGCTCTAACATTTAATTGTGTATAAATGCCTTTATAGTTTCAGTTATAAAAAATCAAAAATATCTTATGATCGATGATATTTATGATGAAGTTACAATGCTATATACTTGGGTTAAAATGACAAAGTGACTAATTTTCGAGACCGGGATTGATCCCTTCATACGAAACATGATTCGTGCTCGCACCAACCCTGATTTCAAGAACAAGTTCGATGCTTAAAATAAGTAAAAATTTAATTTTTCCCCAAAAAAGCCTGGTGCATCGCACGGGTATGAACGCCTTGTTGCATAAAGAGAATTATGTTTTATCTTCATGTTGACTTCTTAATTTTTTTATATAGTTATGAAAAACAATAAATGTTCTATTTTGACTAGAGAGAATCAACATAACATAACATGTTATTGATGAGGTGACATTCTATACACTTTTTCGGGGTCATTTAACCCCCTAAATCATGCAAATATGCCCAGATTATGTGCTGCCTCAAAAGAAAAACCCTACGAAGATTCGCGAGCGTCAAGCGTCAGGGAACATTGCGACGCGTCTGCGCTCGAGGTCTGTAAATACTACTATTTTTAGGGTGTAAATTTTTAGGAAGCCGAACATAGTTTTAGTGATGAATTTGACTGCTACGTAGGCCATTTTTAAGGTGTCAAAACCCTCTTGTATCTGCCATTAACTCATGTTCTAATCAAGTGATATCCTTTATCTTTTATCATTCAACATGTCTATGTGTTGTTTGATTGATTTATGTTCTTCACTTCCTTATAATATGGAGGCTAGATCCCCATTCAGTATGTACATTAGAAATTGCATGAAACTTAGTATGTAGATCATTATTGTGTTGCAATATATGATGGATGTGCGAAGTTAGCTTAGAAAACTTGCCCATAAGATATTATATTCGGGTAGACGCCTTCGGGAAACGCGAGTGTGTAGAAAGGATACCATCGGTAACAGTCTTCATACTACCTTACCCCTAATATGGTTGATCCCTCTTAAGTGTTTTAAATGCATGTAATGTACTCTTAGGGGCCTTGTAATAGTCTTCATACTACCTTACTTGTGCGTTGCTTTAACGGAATATTACATAGACGGCAGGTTCATGTAATTCTTTCATGACTTAAGAAATACTTACACAAATCATTGCAAGAGTGACAAAGCAACATAATTTGGAGAAACATAACAAGGAGTAACGCATGCTTAAGTAAATACGTTCGTTTACCATATAGTTATCACCAAAGTAGTTTAGATATATATTTAGTTTAATTAGCTAAAACCAACCAACCTCTCAAACCATGATATTTACTTGCTTTTTTAAAAACATAAAAATACAAAAAAGAATCTCTTCTCAACCTCTTAGATCTCTGTTAGATTATGTTCAAGCCTTTCCAACCTATTCCCCTAGAGAACGATAACAACCCGCGAGTCTTGCTTATACTAGACTGCAACGATTAGGTGCACTAACTAGGGGATTGTAAATCTTCCTGTGAAGTCCTTAAAAATCGCACATAAGTTCTATTAAAGAAAAAATAATATAATTAGAACTTTCAAGTTCTAATATGATCTTTCATAAAGATCGATATCATAACCTCATGTTATGTTAAAGAATAAATTATTAGAACATCAAGTTCTAATTTTATTCTAATAGAATTAATGGCATAACCTCACGTTATGTTATAAAAAAAGATAAAACCTCAAGTTTTATTCCATCAAGAGAATCAAAATAAACCTTGTGTTATGATACTCAATTAGAAAAAAAATGATAAAAACCTCAAGTTCTATCATGATTCTCTCAAAATATGTAACATATCATACCTCAGGTTTGGATTATTACTGTTCTATCAAGATTAATTCAGTGAAATCAAATAATATATTGGATTTTATGTTAAGATAAAAAACGAAAATAGTTTGAAACTCAAATTTTACATGATTCAATTCAATAGAATCATTATAGATTAACATCTGTTATATTTATGTTTTTATATAATGTTATCCTTGTGTTAGTTCTAATCATCATAGCATTATTCTAGTCATGGATTTGTTTATCATGTGACTAGCTATTTTGTTTTTAGCTCATTAATAATCTCTTAGTTTATGTATTATACAAATTTTGACACTTGCTTGTTGCTAACAAAATTCATTCTTAATTTGAATAAATCATAAGGTATTATAACACATAAGTTATGACATTCGGTAATCACCATCAATTAATATCTATTTTACATGAACTTATATATGATGTACATGTTAGTAGGACTCATAGTCCGAATGTTTTGAAGCAAAATATCCAATTATTTTTATGATAAATATTTTTTATTGGTTTATTTATATTCATTCTAATTTTTAGTACTAAGTTAGATAAATATCCATTATGATCTTCTAAAAAAGCATATATAGCATAACACCATGGTGTGATTTTTGTTATATTTTAGAACTTCATGTTGTATCTTGATTCTTGAATAGAATCAGCTAAACTTAACTACGTGTTATGAACCTCAAGTTTCATCAAGATTCTCTTAAAAAAAGAATCAATATCATGACCAAAAGAGTTAAAACCTCAAGTCCTATAATGATTTCCTTATGAGAATCAAATAACATAACATGCTATTGTTATGTATTCCTTTTATATAGAACCTCAAATTCTATTGTTGTTGTTAAAGAAAAATATATAATTAGAACCTCAAGTTCTAATATGATCCCTTCAAAAAGATCAGTATCATAACCTCATGTTATGTTTTAGTAAAAAATAAGTATGAACCTCAATTTCTATTATGCTTCCTTAAAAAAAGAATCAAATGTATCATAACTTCATGTCATGATTACACCCATTTACTATAGAACCTCAAGTTCTACTAGGACGAATATAATTAAAATACAATAACCTTAAAGTTATTGTTATTAAATTTTTTTTAGGAGATAAATTTAATGGTTAACATAACCTTAAGTTATACTTATATATTTTAAGGACTTGGTCTCTTATGAATCTCTCAAAGTCAAAACATCATAACCTCATGTTATGATTGCATTTTTCTTTTAAGAACCTCATGTTCTATATGATTCTTCAATTGGATCACAAATAAATATCACACAAGAATATCAAACGGTGAAAGATCCGACAAATAAATATCACATGATTCTTCAAAATCTAAAAGAAAGATTTGACCATCAAAGCAAGAAATTCTTGTAAATGCGAGCACATTTTCGCAATATTGAGTATTACATCTAAATGATGTTGAAAAGAAAATATGCCTCGAATATGCGTATATATCAAGAACGATGCTTTGATATAAGGTTTTTTTTCTTAACAAAGCAATGGGTATGTTTGATAAACCCGTATACTAAATTTGCTCCATTCACTCAACTGAATGTGACTCAATAATGATGATCATGTAGATTCGTGTTAAATCAAAGAAACTGGTTGGCAACCTCAAGTTACAAGATAAAAGATGAAACAATCTCCATTCCATCATGTGAATGTGATGTAATGATCAACATAAAGATCTCTGTTTCCTCATGTGAATGAGATAAAATGATCAATATAAGATCCTCATTCCCTCATGTGAATGTAATAATGTAATGATAAATGTTTAAAGATCATTTATCATGGTAAAGGATATGGTCGATGTAGTATGACAACGACAAACCACTAGTAGTGGCAAAATAAAATAAGAAAGGAGCAAACAAAATTGCTATTTATGCAAAAATGCAATGTGATGTATGCAAGATACAAGTGTGTCAAAGATATTACACTCTATTTATAGATTTAAGAATCTATGCTAGCACATTTTGCTTCGTAAAAGATTTATAAAATTGTCATGAGGAACGAAGTTAAATATTAAAGATGCATTATATTCTTTTGTATCTTTCTCGACATGCATTATATAAATATTAGTAAAAACTAATCCTAGCCATAACATAAGTTTATGAGCAATAATTATAATATTTTTAGCATGACCGGTTACACCATCCTGAGTCATTAATGATGCAAAGAATAAGATTCTTCAATCCAATGTTGTTATCTCTCAAAAGAGGTTGATTATTAATCTATTAACTAGAATGGGAACTTAATTCCTTAATTTTCTAGAAAGAAAACAAATGGATATATAACAAATCCATTGTATGGACCATTTAGAGTTTCAAATCGATGCATCGTCTAAATAGTCATTAAATCACAACCTCAAGTTTGCATGATTAATAACTCAATGCGAGCCTAACATTCCAGTGTAAGTATTTTCATCATGAGTATGAGATGAATTACTTTTAATTTATTAAATGAAAATGAGAGAGAAAATTTGTGTTGTTGTATGATGCCATATTACAATATACACAACAACAACAACAACAACAATTAGCATCATGACAATATGTTATTATAAATCCTCCCTTTTATAATTGGTTTTGGTTATAAACCAAACATATCTCATTTTAGTTTTTTGTGTGCAAATTACTCCACCTAAATGCACATATACGAGATATAGAAGAAGGGTATTTCCTTCAGGAGGAGAGAAGTAGCTTAATATTCAAAATGAATTATCATATTCTATTGAGCCTCGAAAGAAATTTTATGAATTTATTATTCAATGGATAATCTAATAACCATACATAAATATTGGCCAAAAATAAAATTTCAGCTACTCATGCTCTCATTATAAGTTGTCCCTTAAGGACACTATTTTATTATGACATGCCTCAAGCATGGTAGACAAATCGATTCCAAATAAAATCCTCGATGAAAATAGAGCATAAAAACAAGATGGTTGTTCGATGTATAAAAGACCCCATGATAGTCTCAAAGAGACACTAGACATTAAGGTTCCAAAGAACCTCAGATAGATAATGAGATCTCAATAAATTCTATCTTGTCTTGAATTATATGGAATGGAATCGGAAACAAAACGACGCCGATAAATTTGTCTACATATAATATATTGCATGATATTATGCATGATGAGGATCATAAATCAATTAATATCCGAATGTGCGCTCAATGAAATGATTGGCCAACATAAAAAGACTTAGTATCTTACAAATACTAAAAGTATTGGAACGTAAAGTTCATACACGTCAAGGTGTAAAAGCTAATGGATATACATTGGTTTTTTGTGTGAAACCGAAATAAGAGCTCTAAAGTTATGTGCTTTAATACTTAAATTGTGAAATAAATAAATTCACAAAATATTAAGTTGATTATTAAGAGACATATTGTCTCAAGTTGGATGTACATATCTTATCGATATTTTATGAGATAAGCTATATAAAAGTTATTATTTTTCCCTAAAATGGGTTTTATTAGAGCTCTCATATTCTACGAAGGATATGTAATGCCTTAAGCATAGCTCACAACTTCAACTTCTAAAAATAATTAATAAAGTTCTTAATAACTTTATTTGATCAAATTGAATAAATCCTTTATGGATCAAAATAATTTTGGAAGCATATTATATAAATTGTTTTTGCACATATCTATAAGAAATGAGTGGTTCTCAAGTACTATACATAAGTGCAATTAAGATTTTGATATTAATTCTGCAATTAATATGCATCATAAGAGTATATTTTCTCTTTTAATATTTGTACACGCATTATACTTTCCAACCAATGTATTTGATATTGGCTTGGAAACTACATATATATTTTGTCATCATTGCAGGACTTATTCTTAACATCAACAATTTGGTGGACTTCATTACAAAGTTGTTGTCAACAAAAGTATTTGAGCAACTCGTTCAGAAGATTACATTCGTTGCTTGAAATATATACATTAAATTGAGGAGGAGCATTATGCGCACTATACTCTTTTTCTTCATCAAGTTTTTATCTCATTGAGTTTTTCTTGATAAGGTTTTTAACGAGGCAGTCTATACCATATAATGAACGATGAATATCCAATGAAGAATATTGTAAAATATTATGTATGGGTTTATGGGCTTATGTCTATTCATCCCAGTCTTTGGTAACAAGTCAGGGTTTTAGTCTTTTAGCCTTATAAATACATCCTACTTGTAATCACTTTTGAATTATCAATCAATAAGAATTTTCTCTTCCTTTCTCATTCTTGTTTTGTTTGATATTATCGATGTGATTGATGGGTGATGTTTTGTTTTGTGTTGTGTGTTTTTTGTTTGGTTTGTTTGTTTTTGGTATTATATTTTTATTTATATTATAACTTAACTCCAAATAATTATATTAAATTGCATCTCTTTTAACACAACCATAACAAAATATCTTCATAGTTTAAAATTATCTAAGCAAAACAAATAAGCCTTTACCCTCAAATGTAATAACATATATAATCTCGACTCAATCTTAAAAGAATTAGGAACAAACCTATAAAATGCTTTAAAAATAATTTTATTACCAATCTTTTATTTCCATGTACAATAATAATTATTTCTTTATCAATAGGGAAAGTTGTTCTTAGTTCATACCACCCCAACTTAGCCATTCTCCCAATGATATCGCAACACCAACCGGTGTTCTTGTTCGAACACCCCACACCGCTGCTAGACGTTGTAGTTACGCGCGACAACACCTTTTCTACAAAGCCAAGAATCCATAGCCCTTAGTTGCAAACAATCACAAGGCCTCGCTCCCTCGTGATGAATGCCACGAACCTTGATCCTACGTACATATATTCAATCCTTATTTGCGACCTCCATCCGATTCTTACTCTCAACATGGTACGCCACTATTAAAAAACAACATATAGCTATAGATTATTCTAATTTTTGCGAATGCATCAATTGGCAACGAAAAATAATTCTATAGCATTTAGAAATGCTTCATTGGCATCTTTTTATAATTTATCTTTATGATTACAAGGAAAAATTTCACTTTTATAAAATCAACTATAAATGTTTTGAAACCAAAAAACTATACTTACATATTAAAATGAATTCTTTTCAAAATGTACTACATTTTCTACAAGACATTGGTTTGACTTAGCTAAATTAAAAATGAGCACGTATGAAAAAGCGTTGTAATACACATTGTGGCGTGAGCGCGCGCGCGCGCGCGCCCTCCTCATATCAGGCTTTAGGTTTACCAATAAACCATTGCTAAAACAATACAACTTATATTTAACTACATCATTCTTGTTCTTCACATTTAAAAATCCAAAGATAATAGGAATTATGGTGAAAGCTTGCCCTACAAAAAGTAGGTTAAAAGAACTAGCTAGGGCCATTTTTTCTCACCCGTCAAGGTCCAAAATTAACGATCCTCATTCCCACCACGGACTTACCAAATAAGTGTGTTTTTTTCAAACTAAGCTTCTTTTGAGCTTTTCTATAAGCAAAAATTTAAAAATTTCTCACTATTTCACAAAAAGTAATCAAAAAGATACAACAGGTGCGTTAAGTGCAAGTCAATATCGAAGATATCCTTCCTCTCAAAACTAAAATGAAACTTTAGTCCTCAAAGTTTCAAAATAAGGTCAAAAGGAATCTTTAAAACAACAAATTCTGTAAGGACCACGTGCCAAAAGAAATAGATGATATTCGATAAGAACAAGGATAAGAGATTTCCTGTTTTATGAAGAGAAGATAGGAGACCATCGATGGAAATTATTGAATTGGCTTTGTCCATCCACAATATTGAACCATGAAGCTATCCAAAATCCCGAAAACCTAGACCAAAATAAACAAACAACCAACAAAGAGATGAAAAAGAACAAGTATTCCTCTCTCTTATACATTGTTAGGATCCAAAAATAAAATACTCTAAAACGGCTTAGTTTTTGTTAACCGAGTACAAGCTATACTCGCCCCCGAATTAATTTGTCCTTGGGGAAGCAAAGAAAATAAGAAAATAAAAAAGAAAAAGAAAATAAAAGTATAAGCATGGGGTGCCCCCCCACGAAGCGCTTGTTTATTTTATATAGTCCCCTTCGCGTACTCTTACCCCAAACTAGGTTTATGTGGATAATAGCAATGGTGAAGAAACTCCAAGAGTAAAAACCCAACCCCAAACTAGGAATGAAAGATAGTACCCGAGCATTTTTGATTCCGGTTCATAAAACTTTTTAGAAAAGATTTTCAAGAGAGAAATGTGAACCCGGAAAATGCTTTGGTAACAATAAAGTCCATTAATGGTGGTGATGGTCAAAAACATAATAGTACAAAAGAGCTTTAGATGGAGCTAACTCTTTTGAACTCTTGTCCTTAAAAGCATCATTATCAAAAATACCCGGTTTAAAAACTTTATCTTCACTCCCCGTGGAGTAAGATGTGGGTAAAACCTCGGGATAGGTGACAAATGGTAAAAATGATCGAATAGTAAATGTGAAGGTATCTTCCTCTTCAACTAAAACAACATTATCACTATAAACCCGGGTAAATAAAGTTCACTTGAGTTAATTTCATCAAAAACATAAACTTCATTCAGCCATCACGTGCTCATCATCAAAGTGTAAATGAACTCTACTCGAAAAAATCATCGATTCATCAAGAGGGGTAAATCATCACTATGAAGTAGTGTCCATACACCTCTGAGTCACGGTCACATCTCGAAAACCCACCGCAGTATCGAGTTTAATCCGAAAAAAACTAATCACATCCTCCTCCTCTAAAAGTCAAAATCAATATCCCAAGAACGGGATAGTAGAGGAGGGGCAAATTATAGGAAAATCGGAATAGGAGGAGAGAGATTAAAAGTGTTAATCTTTTCAATTAAAAAAGATAACTTACCGACTATTTCTCGCAAGAGAGATGTCAACGATCATAGAGAATGTCGAGATCATCTCTCCTCCGTCCTCCTCAAAATCAACACAATCATAAAAATCGTCATCATAATCGTCATCGACGTCGGATCATTGTCACCGACACAAAACAATCAACGATTATTCTTTCCGCGAAATCGGAGCAAGATAGCAAGTCTACACGTGGGACTTCTCGAAATAGGAAATCTTCGATATCGAACCAAATTACACTCCCCCAAACTAAAGTCATCGGACTGAATCACTGGGTTTGAAACAAGGGTCCAACACAATCGTCTCCGTTTCCTGGAGTGTGTTAATATGCCGTCTCCATTTGAGTGAACCCTTAGCTCTAAACGTTTTGCGAAACGGAATGTGAATCGTAATTCGGATGAACCGCCTAAAATCCCAAATTATCGGTGCATCAATCCGTCAATGATAATCTCTGACTTCGAGCTCTAGCTTCAGACTTTCTAAGCTCACTGCTTCTTGTGTGATTTCCCGAATTACAATGGTAGACACATTGAATTTATCCTTAACACATAAATCTTATCTCACATTTTCTCCTATAATCAATATGGATCTCCTCCTTTCGATATCTCTTATTCCAAAATCATTTTATCCAATTCTTTCATCTCATCCTAAACGACTGCTGCTTTGAATCTCCAATATCTTGGATTCCCAGTTCTTAAGAAATTGACATTTCATTTAAAAACTTGATTAGCTTTTGCGAGCACACCTCCTCAGCAAGCAGTTCCGTCAATACTCTTCTCTTCTTGATCTTTCTGGATTTGGTTAGAAAGTTTCTTGTTGAGTGGTTAATTTCCCATTAGATTTTGTAAATCCTCAAGAAGACTTGCAAACAATTCTGCAAATACTCCAGGTTGATTTTGCTCCTCTTCCACAACTTCTTGATTCAAAATTTCTCCTCAGCTAGCAATTAACTTGAGCTTCTTTTCATTATGAGGTATGTAATCATACTGTCTTCAAAGAAGTTTTGCATAGATTCTATAAGAATCCGTTATTGAGCATGTATCCATTTCCATACTTGCTACCGAGGAGTCTGATACATCGGAAAACTGTGGGGGTTGAAATTGGTCGAAACCGGAAGAATGAGAATAAAAATACTCTTGGTTCATCGGCTGACATTGGTAAGTCTCATGAGGACCTCCACAGTTTTCACAACAAAAATATTGTTGTGGAAGAATTTGTGAATCATGTGGGAAACAATCAGAATTTTGATTATAGCACGGTTCCGGCTCAGAAATGATCGGATCTTTTGGTGGACAATTGTAACCGAAATGAGCACCTTTTCCACAAAATTCACAAATGCATTTTTGACAAAAAATCCCATTTAATGAATCACCGCACTCATAACAACAATTATGATCGATTTGTGGAGGATCTTGTGAAATATTCACACCGGGGTCTTGATCAACAACGCTTGGCTCTCGAGGAGCATTAACAACGTTGGTATTGTCATTGGATGACTCGGGAGTATCTTGAAAATTTTGGAAAACTCCATTATCAACACAATATGCAAACAAATCTTTTTCAAATTTCGTACGTATAAGAGTACATCCATGACAATACGGACCATCGACTGGGGTTCCACAAACCGCACAATGCTGAAAAGAGTCGGACACAGGAACAATGATTTGGTCTTTAAGATTTCCTATCGAACAACACTCTTTAGTGTACCAACTTCCACAAGTTGAACACTCTTTGATTGCATAACGGGATTTTGAACGATTAGGCGCCATAAGAATTAAACATTATCGAGGATAAAGAAAATGAGAATTAAACAAATAAGAGGAATAAGAAGAATATTTTTAGCTTTTTCGAATAATACATAAGAAAATTAAAGAATTTAGGATTGAGAAGATTATTTTTGGGGAAAATTAAAATTTTTTAGTTTTTATTAAGAATGAAAACAAAAAATATTTTTGGTAATCGTTTATTACAAGCTTCACGATAAGTCTCTAAGAATACGCACAAGTGAGCGGAAAAGCTTAGCGAGCCGCAATGACTACTTAGAGAGTAGCTATCACTTTTCCTTAAACTCACCTTATAGTTTGTAAACTTAAAGGTCCGTCGTACCTCGCAAGTACTTCACGATTTGTTTTGTTGTTTATTGGAATGGTTTAAGATGGATAGCTAGTATCCAAATGTTTATTATTATTATTATTTTTTTTACTAATTCGATAGGAATCGAATTAATGAACTTTTTATATTTTTATAGAAAAATAGCAAAATAACTTCCAAAGGAAGGATCTTCGAAACTCTACTTCAACGAATATTCTTCAACAATCGTTCACGACTTCCCCGGCAACGGCGCCAAAATTTGGTGTAGTCAAATTTATATACGTATATAGTATTAATCCCGTAAGAATTCTTTCCAAAATACTTCTCAACCAAGAGAAATATAAGGTAAAAATCTCACTAAAGAAAACACAATTTGTATATTTTTATCCGGGAAGTACTTTTCCTCGGGTCGTGTCCCAACGAAATCGTGAATTGAGAATTTAGGAATATTCGGATTCGAGCTAAGAATGATAAAAGAATTTTGATTTGTTGATTACACTACAAAATATAATAGCACAAACTAAAAAACAATGAAATAGCACGAAATTTAAATGCACAAAACGTAGTAAACGCGAGCTAAAACTGAAATTTAAAAACTAAGGCACAACTTTTAACAAATTTTATACCTAAAAATCACAAATTTAAAATGAAAATTTTAGGAAAAAGAATTGGAATTTTTTATGTATTTTTGAATTTTTTATGAATTTCTAAAGTTTAATGAATTAACAAAAATAAACTTTTTCTAAAAATTAACACTAAAATTTTTCTTTTATTTTTCAAAAATACTAGATTTAAAATGAAAATTATTGCAAAAAGAATCAAAAAATTTCAACTATTTTTCTATTTTTTATGATTTTTATAAGAAAAAGTAATAACTAAAAACTATTTTAATTCCTAGAAAATACAAATTTAATGAGAAAAATATGGAAAAATGATTTTTAGAAACTAAAAAGGTGCAGAAAGTTATAAAAAATAAAAGCCCTAATTTCTACTTTTTATTTTTCAACTAATTTGATTTATTAAAAATCTAACCTAATTACTATTAATACTTTTAATAATAAAAAGGAAATTAAAAGAAAATAGGAAAGACAGGGTAGAAAGTGATAAAAAGAAAAGTAGAGGGTAGGCGGGCGAAATACTAGAAATTTACGCTTTAATGTAAACGGGTACCCTTGAGGTTTGAGAAAAGGACCAAACAGACCCTAGCTTATTTACTATTTTTGGCTTATTAAATTTTGAGAATTAGCAAAAACTTAAAACTACAAAGTTGCTTATCAGCTTAATCTAAACAACTTTAACAAAAGCACATTCCACTTTTATCCACTAAATAAGCTAGAAAATAAGCACTTTGAAAACTGTTACAGAAACTAGCTTTTTAACAAGATTTTTGGATTTTAGCTTATTGAGAGCTTAATACTTATTGAAAACTAAAACTAAAAGCAGCTTATTGAAGCTTAAGATGTGCTTAAAGGAGATTTAAACTAAAATTAACCTATACTTAACAAGTTTAGAAAGAAAATGAAGCTGAAAAATGCAATGTTTAAATGAAACAGTTTTTTAAGCTTTTTCCTTATAATCTATCAAGCTTATTTTTAGACCTTTGGTGCTGAAATTTAGAAAATAAGCTAACCTAATAGAGTGAGTTTTACTTAGGTACAAGGTTTTATTAAACTTTACAAGGAAGTGAGAAAAATCAAAATGGAAAATGGCAAAAAAAATACTAAACTGAATTTGCACTTGCTGATGTGTTTGGCAAGGAAGACAAAGGAAACAGGCTAAAATTTGAGATGTAAAACTTCTAATTACTTTACTAAGTGCATCTAAGCCTTCATTGATAAAACTTGAACAATAAGAAAGCTATTAATCACTAAGTCCTTAAATCACTTTCAAAGTAAAACTGTCCTGGTGCAATAAGAGGCTTTTTAAACTCTAAACTTTGTAAAATTAAAACCTAACTTCTAAAATCTGTTCAAAACTTGATAAAACACTCTAACTCAACTGAATGAGAAGCTTTGACAAAATAGTATTGACTTTAAAAGTCAATTAAAGCTTAAACCAAACACTACCTTATTAATTCTGTCTCAACTATTTTTAGCTTAAAAACTTATTTAAACTCTAAAACAACTTGAACCTTATATCCACTTCAACTAATTATGACTTAATAAAACTACTTAGACTGTAAAAAAACTAGCTTATGTAGGAGAAATAAGCACTTACTCTATTAAGCTCTATACACTACTAATTATAATAGAAAGTGATAGTGGACTTTTTTTACTAGCTTTTAAAACTAAAATGGACTGAAAACAATGCAACTTTGAGCTAAGAAACATAATGAACGGATGTTAAATGAACTTTAACAGAAATAAGGCAAATTGACAATAAGCTATGAATTGGCTTTATTTGAGGAATAAGAGAAAATGACACACCTGAAAATTTGGAGTCTCAGACTAGAGCTACTCTAGATTGATGCGAAGCTCTTAAAAATGGCTTAAACCTAATGCAACCTTTGCCTCTAAACCTTAAGCTTTTAAGCTCAATCAGCTTATGAAGGGGGGGGGGGGGGGGGGGGGTGTTAATATCTCTTTGTTGCTTGAAAATGAATCCAAATCACTTAGGTAATCATAAATTTTGATGTAAATTGAAAGGATTGAGTAAATGAATCACTATAACCCAATTTTTTAAACGAAAATTGAGCTTGTGAATAGTAATAAGCTCGAATTAGCTTATTAGGAGCTTATTGAATGAATTTTGCTTAAAAATGAAATCAAGCTTCAAAAACACTTGTAAACTGAGTTGTATTAATCAATTGAAGAAATACAAGCTTAGAAGAGTAGATTACAAGAGCTTAAAAGCTTATTTGCTAAAAAGTGAAAGTAAATTGCTTAAAATTGAAAATTACAAAGTAAAAACTTAAAACAGAAAATTAACACTAAAAAATGAACTCCTAGCTTGCTATTTATAGAAGAGGGGTGAAGAGAGGGAAAGAAGTCTAGAGAGTTCCTTTGAATCACAGCCATCGATCCTTTGAAGTGATTTGTGAGCCGTTGGATGGGATTAATGAGGTGGCAAGGCCAATGAGGTGCTGCCACGTGGTGTATGGTGATTGGAGAGGAGAAGTAGAACGCTTTTGGTGTTTAAAAGGGAGCGGGGGAGGGAATTATTCGGGATTGGGCTTGGGTGAAAATAGGCGGGAAAATCAGTTAGAAGTGGTTAGGCTGTTATTTTGGTTGAGAAAAAGCCGGGCATTATTTAAAAGGTTTGGGAAATTAGCATAACTAGTCCTTGTAGTGTAGCCGCCCCTTTTGTAGTGTTAAAACAAGTTTGAAGAATTGCAAATTCGGCCCTTGTGTTGCTTTGTTTCTCTTTTCTTCTTTAATAAACATCTTTCATCTTTTGGCAAATTAAGTCCTTGAATCTTATAACTCCAAATGAGCTTTTAAACTTTGAAGACTTGTCACTTTAAGTCCTTGGCTTCATTATGTTGACCTTTGACTGCCTTTCTTGCTATCTTTGACTATGTCGGGTTGATTCGGCTGTGATCTCTGGCTAATTTCTCACTCTCGCTCTTGACTCTTTGTCTTTTTCCCGTTTCTTGTCGGTTTTTGATCGTTTTTTGCTTCTTTTTGTCTTTTTAATCCTTTCCTGCACAAT